>CM033471.1:19171770-19414817 GCA_019447015.1 Hymenochirus boettgeri | reverse complement strand
GTCCCGAATCATCGCTGATTACTTGTCTCTTTATTACATTCGCTGTGTCAGCATTCCTAATCAGCCGTCGCTGATTACTGTGTCTCTTATTACATTCAGCTGTGTCCCAGCCTAATCATCGCTGATTCCAATGTCTCTTTATTACATTCAAGTCTGTGTCCACAGATCCTAATCAGGCTGATACCTTGTCTCTTTATTTACATTCAGCTGTGTCCACAGCCTAATCAGTGCTGATGACTGTCCTCTTTATTACATTTCAGCTGTGTACAGTACTAATCAGCGCTGATTACTTCTTCTTTATTACATTCAGCTGTGTTCACAGACACTATCAGCCTGATTACCTGTGTCCTTTATTACATTCAGCGTGTCACAGACCTAATCACACTGATTACTTCTCCTTTATTACATTCAGCTGTGTCACAGTCTAATCAGGCTGATTACCTGTCTCTTTATTACATTCAGCTGTGTCACAGTACCTAATCAGCGCTGATTACCTGTCTCTTTTTATTACATTCAAGCTGTGTCACAGACCTAATCAGTGCTGATTACCTGTCCTCTTTATTACATTCAGCTGTGTCACAGTCCTAACTCAGTGCTGATTGACCTGTCTCTTTATTACATTCAGTCACGGTTGTCACAGTCCTAATCAGTGCTGAATTAACATGTCTCTTTATTACATTCGCTGTGTCACAGACCTAATCAGGGCCTGATTACCTGTCTCTTATTACATTCAGCGCTGTGTCACAGACTAATCAGTGCCGATTATTTTGATTTTTATTATTTTTTTCATTAATTTTATTATCTGTATATTTTTAATTAATTCTTCATGTTGTTCATTTGGATATTATTTTTTTTAAATTAATATATTATAGTTTTAATTATATATTATGTACGTCTATTATTATTTATTAATTTGTTAATTATCATTATCTAGTCTTTATTACAATAATATTTTTAAGTAATATTTTTATTTTTTTAAAATTTAATTTACTAAAAATTGATATTTTATTATTATTATTCAACATAAATCATTTCTTAGATTATTTCATTATATATAAATAATTTATTATTTTTTTTAATTATTTAATCATAATATCTAATTCTTATCTATTAATTTGTTAACAAGATATTGTGTATATTTCTTTTATTAATTAACTTGTACAGATATCAATTTATAATTTTTAGTATTAATTACTGTTAATGTATAATATATTTTACCTGTCTCTTTATTACATTCACTGTGTCACAGACCTAATCAGTGCCGATTACCTGTCTTTTATTACTTCAGCTGTGTCACAGTCCTAATCAGTGCTGATACCTGTCTCTTTATTACATTCAGCTGTGTCACAGACCTAATCAGTGCTGATTGCCTGCTCTTTATTACATTCAGCTGTGTCACAGACCTAATTAGTGCTGATTCCTGTCTCTTATTTCTGCCATTTACTCAGCTAAGTATTTCATACAGCATTAAGTTGAGGAACCTCCATATTACATCAAGGGGTCAGTGACCTCCAATAACAACAGCAGGTGTTGGGGACCTCCAATAAAAACAAGGTGTCCAGGGACCTCTATAGAACAGCAAGGGACAGGGACCCTCCGTACAACAGCAAGGGGTCAGGGACCTCCTATACAGCAAGGTGTCAGGACCTCTATAGAACAGCAAAGGGTCAGGGACCTCCATGTAATAGCAAGGAGTCAGGGACCTAAATATAACAGCAAGGGGACAGGACCTCCATATAACAGCAAGGGGACCTCCATATAACAGCAGGGGGTCAGGGACCTCCAGATAACAGCAGGGGGTCAGGGATCTCCATATAACCACAAGGGGTCAGGATCTCCATATAACAGCAAGGGGTCAGGGACCTTCATATAAACAGCAGGGGTCAGGGACCTCCATATAACACGCAAGGGGTCAGGGATTTCCATATAACAGCAAGGGGTCAGGGACCTCCATATAACAGCAAGGGGTCAGGGATTTCCATATAACAGCAAGTGGTCAGGAACCTCCATATAACAGCAAGGGGTCAGGTACCTCCATATAACAGCAAGGGGTCAGGGACCTCCATATAACAGCAAGTGGTCAGGAACCTCCATAAACAGCAAGGGGTCAGGAACCTCCATATAACCCAAGGGGTCAGGTACCTCCATATAACAGCAAGGTCAGAGCCTCCTATAAACAGCAAGGGGTCAGGGACCTCCATATAACAGCAAGGGGTCAGGACCTCCATATAACACAAGGGGTCAGGATCTCCATATAACAGCAAGGGTCAGGAACCTCCATAATACATCAGGGGTCAGGGACCTCCATATAACAGCAAGGGTCAGGGATCTCCATATAACAGCAGGGGTCAGGGACCTCATTAACAGCAAGGGGTCAGGAACCTCCATATAACAGCAAGGTGTCAGGGACCTCCATATAACAGCAAGGGTCAGGAACCTCCATATAACAGCAAGGGGTCAGGTACCTCCATATAACAAAGGGTCAGGACCTCCATAAAACAGCAAGGGGTCAGGGACCTCCATATAACACAAGGTGTCAGGGACCTCCATATAACACACGGGTCAGGTACCTCCATATAACAGCAAGAGGTCAGGGACCTCCAATATACAGCAGGGGTCAGGACCTCCATAACAAGGGGTCAGACCTCCATAACAGCAAGGGTCGGACCTCCATTAACAGCAAGTTCAGGGACCTCCATATAGCAAGGGTCAGGTACCTCCATATAACAGCAAGGGGTCAGGGACCTCCATATAACAGCAAGGTGTCAGGGACCTCCATATAACAGCAAGGGTCGGGTCTATACAGCAAGGTGTCAGGACCTCCATATAACAGCAAGGGGTCAGGTACCTCCATATAACAGCAAGGGTCAGGGACCTCCTATAACAGCAAGGTGTCAGGGACCTCCATAATCAGCAAGGGTCAGGTACCTCCATATAACAGCAAGGTCAGACCTCCATATACCAGCAGGTCGGGACCTCCATATACAGCAAGAGGTCAGGACCTCCATATAACAGCAAGGGGTCAGGTACCTCCATATAACAGCAAGGGGTCAGGAGCCTCCATATAACAGCAAGGGATCAGGGACCTCCATATAACGAAGGATCAGGGCTGATGGTGTAAGGGACCTTTTGAATGGAAGGTGTTGACTGCATTCGGGGTCTGGGCCCTTCCTCCACATTCAGCTGTTTTTAAATGAATGAAACATACCCGTATCAGCTGTATAAAAGACCGGACCCAACATTCCGGTTCGGTTCTGATGTTCGATCCGGTCTGTTAAACAGCTGATTGCGCATGTGTTTTCATTCATTCACACATTGCCCTTTCAAGGCTTTAAGTAACATCTACATCAGGACAAATAAAACTCAATATTTCTTGCGCTAGTTTTTACCCTTTGTTGAAATTCTCCTATTCCGCTCTACTGTGTTAACTACCTGGATTCAATTGTAAACCGACTTTCTTTATTTTGTCCAGAGAAACCCATGGGGATACAAGATAAAGAGGAGGAAGAGTGATATAGCTGGGTTGAATCCGTATAGCAATAAAAAGTCGAACTGCTCATCGCTGCCCCCTGCTGTTTATTTCTGGATGTATTTTGTTAACTTGTCTAACAAATTAAAGGACAACTAAAGCCACAGAACAACCTGAACCAGAAGGCAGAACACCTTGATCTAAAACCAGTAATAATTGTCTTACCTCTCATTTTGATACAGGCGCTGGGAAATTTACCTAAATAACATATGGTTTGTGCTTTACTTCCCAGCTCTAGTATCACTCAGTTTGGTCAACACCATTATGTTCTGCACTGCTCAGTCCTTAGCTATGTCAGGAACTTGTTACAGTTGGTCACACCCATTAATAATCTCTAGCCAATCCTTTTACAGGACAGATAAAGCAAGGAAGCATGTGACTGAGGTCAGAGGTGTGGTTCTGACACTGCACATACACCAGATACTTCATCCAGTTCTTAACAGGCTTTGATTTACTTTAATACAATTTACTGAAGTGGGATTTATAGCTTATTGGTGTTTTTAGGGGGTTGTTTTCAGATTCTGGAGTGTAAAAAATTGGGTTTAATTCCCCTTTAATAAAATGCTGAAAACTTTTAACTGTTATGATGAGACCAGACAATAAATTATTTTATAGCCGGAGGATAGGAGGGTCTGACAGGGATTTGTCTGTGTGATTATTTAGGTACCAGATGATACACAGTCAGGGTTATTCATAAAAGTTTTATAGTTAAAAACGGTGCTAATTTTGCCCCAACCAATCAGATGTTAGCTTTCCAATGTTAAATAAGTTCTGATGGTTAGGGCAAAATTAGCACCATTTTTAACGATAAGAACTTTTGTTATAATGGTCTTACAGTACATAACCCCATGCAGAAAGGCTGCTTAGTATTTCCATTAGATGAAGGCTGTTTGGTTTCAATGTAGCCATACATTTATGTAATGTAGCAGGATGTAGCTCAGGGCCATGTTTATAAACCCGCGGTATTGCTTTTTAGCGATACCGCGGTTAGTTAATTTCCGATTGTGATTAATTAAGGAACATACCGATCGTTAAAGTCGCGGTATCGCTAAAAAGCAATACCGCGGCTTTAAAATATGGTCCCAGATGTGTTTGGCTTTAAAGGCCAAGTTTACCCTTTCAAAAAAAAACAGGCGACGTGTCAGTTATCTGCCCGCAACCCCACCTGCTATTTCGTTCGCCAGTTTATTACATGTATTTGTAACCAGATATTTTATGACAGTTCTATTGCGTTCTGGATAAGGTATTTACGGCTACAATGGCGCGGTTATAAAGCGTTATCGTACAGTAATGGGCTTATATTACCGCACTGTAAAGAACAGAGAACAGGTGGCTGATACTGCATGGTGGTAAGACCCTGGGCATCTTACATAATGGCCAGTGAGGGTTAGGCCACGTGATTTCTCATACAGTGTCACGCGATCCATTAGCGTGTAGATGTGGGTGGCCATATTGCATGTTCTGCTTTGCGATCCGTTCGCGAGGGACATTTTTTGCCGATTGCATGGCTCCAATCACATCGCAGTGATTACGCCATGGAGCCTCAGCCTAATTTGCACTGTGGTCATAAAATACCAACGCAGCTGTGAAATGCTGGATTGTGACGGTATTTTTACCTTATTGATACGTGCGCATATAAATAAGCCCCTAAATGTAGCGATGAGATCAGTGGTTTCATTGGTGCCTGATTAGTTAGGCGGTTAAAAATACGGAGCGGAATTCTAAAATACGTGTTTTCTTATATGAAACCAATCACATTGGAGAGTGACAAAGGCTACACAGTAGCAAAAATTTAAAATTTAAGGTTCGTACACATGTGCGATCGTGCGTCCGGACCCGCGATGCACAATGTATCCGAACATTCCTTTCCCGCCCGTTAACGGCCCTGTGTGGGCTCTTTATTGCCAAATGGCTGTCGGATCGTTGCCCAATAGACCGGATCTCCGAACGACCGTCTGCTTCGGCCGATAAAGGGCCCATACACTACTTAGACGAGTTTAGGCTGGGTACATGCCATCCAGTAATTCAGCCCGACCGCCATCTCAGTGTAGGTATGGCAAAATATTGGATGCTACTAGGGCTGGCTGCCGCGAACCGAGCATCGACCTCTTGTTCTGAATCGGACGCATCCAAAAAATACTATGGACCGCACGCTCCGTCCGGTCGTGGTTACTTTTGCCGAACAACCTCATTTGTCCTCTCCGACCGGTGTAGCTTTAAGACAACGTCCAGCCAGTATTTATGCTATTAATTAGAGATCACAGAAATGGGCCAGATGGATTTAAAAACGCTGCTTGTACACACAAGGGGAACTGCACGATTGGCCGTGATTTACCAATTTGTCCATCCGGGCAACCTACATCAGTCGCAGCTGCGGATGAAAGCGGCACATATTGTTACACACACAATGACCGGTACACGGAAGAATCGCTCGAAATCTGCCCATGTGTACCCACTTAAGTGCGATCATTAGGCATTGGATAGATATCTCTACTCTTCTGTCTGCCTAGTGTATGCCAGAGTAATAATGTTACCAATCTAGTTTCCTGGATCCCTCTCTGTGTTTACACACAATATAATCATCTACAATCCAAGAGGTGATGTGGTGGGAGTTTCAGCTGGGAAGGGGCACCAGGAGAAACAAAATGTCCAAACCACCATGCTTATAGTCCTGGTACCAGTATTAACTAAAGGTGGATACACCCCCAAACTAAGTCAGTTTTCGGAACGCAAAAAATTCCCACGGTTTCCTGCGGATGCGATTGTGAATACGTTTCCGTTTAGGTAACGCTATCACCATCCATTTTTGGTGCGTTAATCGATGCGTTTCAATAACGGAAAATGCCAAAATTGCACGTGAACCGAAAGAATCGATAACGCTTGCGATTGTGTGCGTGCGCGATTTTGTGCTTTGTAGTGCGGCCCTGGCCTTACCTCTGAAAGTTCATTCATTTACAAACGTTGGGTCGTTGAATACCATGACGTGGTAAACTTCCACAATGATTGTGCTGGGGATTGTAAACCATCACAGTCGTAGTTTACAATTGTTTTAAAGATCGTTAAAAATTATTAAATAACGTTCGTTTTGGCGATTGTAAACTGATCGTTTATCGTTATCAGGGTTATTCAATAAAAGTTTTATCGTTTAAAATGGTGCTAATTTTGCCTCAACCATCAGATGTTATCTTTCAAATGTTAAATAAGATCTGATTGGTTGGGGCAAAATTAGCACCATTTTAAACGATAAGAACATTTATGGAATAACCCTGTATGTATTTGCACTGAACTTCCCCTTTAATATCGGTCACTTGGGTGCAAAAATGTAAAAAAATAGAAGGGCATTATTTTGATTGAAAGAACTGGATGGGCTGATGGGATTTGAATGGCTGCCTTCCTTTTCCTATTGGTTTCAATGGATTACTAATCATGGGAGGTCGTTTTTTATTATGTCATGGGATTTCCCTGAACGGTTTATCTATAGACTCCTGCTGTATATGCATCACCACTGGGATGTGTTTAACTTGTCATATGAGGCTACGTCAGGGATTTTCTGGCTTCAGGCATTGAAAAGGGTTAATTGCCTTATTAATAGTTCCAGAAGTTCCAAGTTTTAAACTGTGCCCCACCTCCACCAAGGGACAGACTATTTTCTCTTTGAACAGTGAAGTGTCAGGATCAGACCAGACACAGACGCCCAATCACCAGGTACCTGTATTACACTGTTTAAATTCAATTTACTTTTGGTTTGTAAGGACAAGTTGCTAGGAACCGGAAACTGAATTATTATCTTGGTTATTATTATGATTCGGATACAGAGCTGATTAGTAGGTAGGGACAGGGCAGGTAGGGCACAGCAGTGACTGTTCCTTTAAGGTGAAACATTTACAATATGTTCTGACTATGGAAACCTATAATTAAATGGGAAACATTTATATTTGTATCATTTTAATGGGGGTGGGGAGTGGGGCTAGAGTGGGGGTGGGGAGTGGGGGTGGGGGTTCGGGTTCATGTAATTCCAGATTGAAAGTTTTAAAGGGAAAATATCCAGTTGGTGGATTTTGTTAAAATCTTTTCTAGGCATCGCCCTTTCCCAGAAGTGCAGTTGCACTTACAGATCTGTGCAGGTAACGATAAGGGATATTAGGTGTGGTCTAGAGGTGCAGACAGTGCATTTAAAGCAGGTTCAACTTGGCCTTTACCCTTTCCCCGACAGGCGGTTAGCTGCCCTGTATTTACTGTGTAGAGTGGCCCAGTCTGGGGGTGCATTAACTTGCTATTAATAAATATTTTCATTTAATGTTTCTATTGTTATCGTGTTGGCGGCTTACAAATGCGAACGGTTTTAAACGTGTGGGGCTGCATGCTTGTCTCATTGATCTACTGGGGAGGCCACCAGGGACACCCACCCCTGTTTGAAGGTCGGGCACAGTTGCTACATTACCATAATGTATGGGGTGCTGGAAAATGGAGGTCGGCGGAAATTTGACAACTTTCTAATAAACTGCTCAATATTCAGTCAATCGGAAATTGTCGTAAACGTTAACATATTTTGAAAGATTTGATCAAATTTTCCGATCGTCCAAGTTATTACTGTCCTGTATATGGGGGGGAGGCCCAGAATAAAATAAATAAAGCTGTGTTTCTCCTTTAATCACCGAGCAATGGCGTCACCGTTTTTAGCCAAATAAATGTTGAATTAAGGGGCCGGGCGGCTTTTTACTTAAATTTCTCATCTTCCTCCTGTTTTGTGACCATTACAAGGAAAGAATGGCAGTGAATCACTTGGAATTTCCATTACTGTGTCATCTCTATTGGGAGGATTTTCATGGGCAGATGTTAGTAAAAACAACCCCCCCCCCCCCAGATTCTATTAAACTACAAATCCCAGAAGCCCGGGGGCAGCCTTTGACTAATATTAGGATATGAACCCAGCAATGGGAGGACTGCACCCTAAGACAATGGTTAAAGGGCAAGTTCAACCCTGGACTAACATTTTCCTCTAAACCTGCAATCTCACCTCACTAACCATGAATTCCAGGTTCCTACTCCCAGTCTGGCTGCTTTAACATTATTCAGTGGCCATACATATTGGCAGTATTGGGTAATTCCTATCGTGGACCAACAGGATTTAACTAATAGGCCAAAACCGACTGACCGTAATGCCAAAGAACAACCGTAGTCTGCATTATGGTCAGTCGAGAATGACGAAAAAATTCCAGCAGTCAATATTGGCTCCTTTTAATGTAAAGAGAGCAGATACTATTGGCCGGAGTAATCCCCATCCTGTGTATGGGTGAGTGGTCTGGTTGGTCCATGGGGGGGTTCTCAATTTGATTGGTCAGCACAATGCAACGGAAATCGCATATATATGGCCACTTCCAGGTGGCAGCACTCGGTCATGGCAGTTAGAGATTATGTCATGGCCATTGACTGATAGTTGTCTCTTCTGCACATGTGCAAGCTTGTTAAAGCACATGCAGCTTTAACAGGTGGATGCAACTTTTCAGTGCTAGGAACAGTAACATCAGGCTGTATCCTAGGTAAATGGTTAAGGTAAGATGGTTGTAAGTATCATGGTTTGGGGGTATTGTCTTTCTTTGTAGTTCCTAACTAGAAATATACCTATTTGAATTCAGTAATATTTTTCAGTCATATCCGCAAAAAATGGTAGATGTTCAGTTACCAACCCGCAACCCCAACTGATATATTTTGCACTTTATTACCTGTATTACATAACCAGATACCAATAAGCCTCCCTCCATGCGGCAATCAAGGCTGTGACAACTGACATCACAGCCAATGTTTTCCCCTGCTGTCTCCCACTGCACATGCTCAGGCTTATAAAAAGCTCATTGAGTGAGGAAGCAGATGCCTTTGCCAGAAATGATATTTAAATATCTGGTTATAAATACATGTAAAAATTGTTGAGAATAACAGTTGGTGTTGCGGGCAGATACCAAAGTCACCAATCTTTTTTTAAAGGGTATGTCCACCCTTTAAACTAACTTTTATATATTATATATATAAGATAATATATAGATATTGGTCCCCCAGCCCCAACCGCTTTACTATTAGAGCAAGAAAGTCCCTCGATCTTACCTTACCTCTCTCCTTCGCCGCACAATCCTGGAGGCAGCCAATCACGACGCAGCTACCGGTAGAGAATGGCGAAGGAGAGAGGTGGTAAGTAGGATCGGGGACTTCTTTCTCTAATAGTAATGCGGTTGGGGCTGGGGGACAATATCTATATTATGGGAAAGGGTTTTAATGTTAGGGGGAGGGAGACCAAATTGGGGGGGGGCGGCTCTTCGGCGCATGGCAAAATTCTCCCGGAGGTAGACAGGAGGCAGAGTCCTATATGGACTCTGCTATCCTCCTGGTGGGCAGTTTTGGGACTTTGGGGGGGGACTATAGGAGAACCATTTGGAGCTGGGATGTAAGGTAAGATTTTATTACACTACATAGTGGGGCCAGTAGTGGGCGGGATTATAGTTTTGGGGTGGACATGCCCTTTAAGGGTGAACATGGCCTTTAGTTGAAGTTAGATACACACTGTTGTGAACATTAAAGTGACAGAACCTTTGAGATTCTGTCTGTCATTTTTTAAAGATCCGGCAACACACAGTCCCTAAATAAAGCATAGGGAGAACACACGGGACCACCACGTTTTTTCAGCCTCATCCGCACCTCCTACTACAAGGGGCTGACCGCAGCCAAGGGAGACACCAAGGGGAATGATTATTTCTGCATCACTAAGATCCGACATCAGTGTGTTTCCTGCTTTACACTTTTCCGTACAGAAATATTTCTCACTCTCGGTTTCTTTTGGAATTTCATAGACGGACGTGTATTATATTTGTTTAATTCAGTTTCTTGATAAAATGGGGGGGAAACGCTTTGAATTTAAGGCTGCTATTGGGTCGGGGGCCTTTATACAACTATAATATAATGAACCTACCTTTTGATATTGAAACAACAGAACATTGAGCCCTATAGACATAAAAGTCAAGTTTTTTTTGGCAGCAAATCAGAAGAAAAAATCCTATGACCTAGAACAAAGATCCTGGACACAAATAATATCTAGCGTAGAAACACTTCCCCTTTACTAATTTACATAGAAAGCTGTTCTAACATATATAGCTTTATATTGTTACAGTGGAGATTATAGCATGAAAGGATAATTATAAACATAAGTACCACCTACATCCGTATTGGGTGCATTGTCTGACGTAGAGAAAACACATCACGTTCCCTGGCTGGAAATTGAGAACCGTTTATATACGTGGAAATGGTTGTTGAGGAAGTAAATGTTATTTTGTTTATGTAAAAGATTAAAGGGCAAGTAAACCTATAAAGTGTTATCCACCAGTGAAATAAAATGTTCGACCTGATTATTTTCGAATTTCCTGATTCTCGCAGGATTGTAATGACAAAAAAGTGGAAGTTAAAGCAAAAAAAAAAAAATATAAAAAAAGGGGTGTACACTTTTCTCATTTACTTCAATTTAGGTTGTTGCTTAAAGGGGAATTTAGGTCATTAGAAAATATTGTCAGATCAGCTCTAATGATTTGAGTTTAGAAAATGACGAAGCAGAATCCTGGGACAGAGAGGTAAGAGGGTTTAGTAAGAGAGGCTTTGACTAGGGCACTTCTGCAAAAAGATTGTAGTCTCAGCTGACGCCAATAGGAAAGTATTTAACGTATCAACACGTTCTGCCCCCTACAGGAATACAATGGTAACTGTACAGGAAAGCACTATGGAGGAAGTTTCTCTCTGTGAGTGAGGAACAGTATGGAATATAAGTCTTGATGGCGTACGCTCAGCGCCAACTGTCTAATAGCAAGTACCAAGCACCTGATAAAGAAGGGGCCCTCAGCGCCAGCAAGTTCCCCCACAATAGATGGAGTCTGCCCTGAAAAATCCTGCCCCCAATAACAGCACACGGGCAGAAGGAAATTGTTCGAGGGAAACTCTAAAAAACCCAAAAAAAAAAAGAGGGGGCTGGCGGAAAAAACTCCTACCCCTTTGTATACGAGCTGAAAAGGAACGTGACCGAAAAGGACCCAAGAACCGTGAGCAGAACCGGTGAGTGGAGACCTACCGAAGTTTTTATGGTTGTACCGGGGAGATCAGAAGGTTCTTTGTCTAGATCTGTTATTTTTGTAATTTTTATTGAGTTTCGGACTACTTCCCCTTAGTGTATGGCACTGCCAAGCCTACATGGAGTTTACTCCTCTCTCTCCCAAGCATTAGGAGAAAGCCACCCTTTCATTTGCTACTGTTGATTTTCTATATCCGAACCACCAGAAATGTAGCGCTGGCCCTTTAATCAGATCAAGGGCTGGTTTAACATTAGGGTAAATGGGGCAATTATCCAGGGTCTCAGTTCATTAGGAATACTCCTGAATCATAGGCTAAGGATGCTCAAGGGACCATGACACCCTGTGTTACCAGGGACCTCCTTACTTTTCGCGGCCCTGGTAGGGAGGTGTAAGAATTTGGGAAGGGAGTAAAGCAAAATTAGTAACATGATTGCTAAAGGGGAGATTTAACTTTTCACTATCAGAATATAATGGGAATAAATTTTATTAATATATTGTTTTGTTTTTGACAGACGACCCAGAAAACATTCCGGGTAAATGCAATAGTCAGGAGCTACGGAAAATCGTTAAGAACCACCCATCTCCTGATGAATCCATGTTTCGAACTCTCCAACGGGGGACAAGTGTGGAGGCGGATGGAGATGGTAAGACTGGGGATGGAGACGGTAATACGGGGAGGGAGATGGTAAGGACTGGGGATGGAGACGGTAAG
This sequence comes from Hymenochirus boettgeri, assembly GCA_019447015.1. Classification (NCBI taxonomy): domain Eukaryota; kingdom Metazoa; phylum Chordata; class Amphibia; order Anura; family Pipidae; genus Hymenochirus; species Hymenochirus boettgeri. The sequence goes on along the minus strand of CM033471.1, from coordinate 19,402,474 downwards.
ACTGGGGGATGGAGATGGTAATACGGGTGGAGACGGTGAGACTGGGGATGGAGACGGTGAACTGGGGTGGAGACGGTGACTTGGGATGGAGACGGTGAGACTGGGGATGGAGACGGTAAGACTGGGGATGGAGAACGGTGAGACGGGGGAAGGGACGGTAAGACCGGGATTTAGGGCGGTAAGATGGGGATGGAGGTGGTAAGACGTGGAATGGAGGCGGTAAGACGGGGATGGAGCGGGTAAGACGGGGATGGAGGCGGTAAGACGGGGATGGAGGCGGTAAGACGGGGATGGAGGCGGTAATTATCATTCTCTTTCTTAGCCCTTTCTGTCCGTTATCCTTATAGTGTTTCCATGTTGAATATTGTGTTGGAATTACACATTACACGACATTGAACCGAGGGTTCTATCAGTGACAGAACAGCTCATTTTTGTTCATGTGAAAATAATGGAGGATATTACTAATTGCGTCCGATCTATCGCAGGCAAACGCGACTACGGAATTTAACATTGTTACTTTTCTGTCCCCAGATGACATTATGACCAGTTGATAAGGAGCTTGTGCACATTCTACGGACAGCCGGGGACCAAGTTACCAAGCATGTGAGGAATTCGCTAACCAAAAATGTATTTTTATTAGGAGTCTAAACCCCTCCCTAGCTCATGGCCTTGATTCCAGTAACCTCTGGCATCATGGGAAAATTATCCGACCTCCTAATTATTTTGTTCCTCCTGGTAGATGGACAGAACCGGACGTTCCTACAGAGACTGCGGCGGTGCGATGTCCTACGATTTCTTCAAGAATGGCAGAGGTCTACCTGTCGGAAAGCGTCCCCCTAGTATGACAGAGTCGGAAGAGAAGAGCAGTAAATTGGCCCTTTGTATTGACGTCACCACCAGACTAACCACGCTTGAGAGCCAACCAATGAACAAAGTCCTGGGATTTGGAGCAAAATACCTGAAAGACAATTATAGTCCTTGGATCCACCAACAAGGCGGATGGGTGAGTAAAGTAACAATATAGAGATACAGCTTATTTACCCTGTGCTATTTAAGCAGCATCGACCAATCAAATTGTAGTCTTTTTTAGCGCATTACTGCAAGTTGAGGACATCCGATTGGATGCCGCTAATGCATTACAATCATGTTTTCTGTGGCCCATTTAGGGTGGTATGGTATTTCTGCAGAAGGTATTTTTTTTGTGCAAATTTGATATAAAATTAATTGACAGCTGGCAAAGAAAACCTTTTATATACTGAAATATTGTGCAGTCTGAAATTCCCTATTTGAGCAGAGAAAGCTCCAGTGTCGTGTCAGACGCTGAATGCATCTAATGCGATAGTTTTATTACATCAGGCTGCATGGGTTTTCACTTGAATCTCCCCTGTATTTGCACCATTTTTGCACGGTGGCTATTTGCAAACATTTTTGGAAATAGTGCAGACAATGCAAAATATGGGAAACCCTTTGCCCTCCTGTTGGGTATTAAGTGAGATATTAACACTTGTTTGTAAACCAAGACGGACTTTTTTTATTTTATCCAGGAAAGTCATGGGAATACAAGATTAAGGGAGGAAGAGAGTAGATATGTGTCATCGAATGATTATAGCACTAAAACAGTCTTAATGCCTCATCTCTGCCCTGCTGTGACTCCTGGATTAAAATGAGGATTTAAAGGGGAAGATATTTTTTACATGGTATCAAAAGAAAACTCGATCATATAAATTAACCGAAATCAAATTAAATCGTGAAGCAATTCAAAGAAAAAAAAAGCTGAAAACAAATGTAACTGCACATGTTCTTATGATGAACCTGGACCGTCACATTATATTATAGACGGTGGAGGATAAGAGGGTCGAAATAAGACCGGAATGTGTTGTCTGTGATTATTTAGGTACCTAATGATATCCAGAATGTGTCATTTTGGCAAGATCTTTTCAAGGCAATGGTTTTGCCATACAGAAAGGCTGGTTAGTATTTCTGGTTGGATGAAGTCTGCATTGGTTTCAATGTGCCATGCATGTATTTAATGAACTGTACTCAGCCCACACCATGTAGATTTCAGATGGGTTCAGTGTAGGGGCCCCACCAGGGACTAGTTAAGGGCCCCACCTAACATTTCATACCTCCATTATCACTTATTTAAATTTCTGACTCCTATTGTTTTTTAAAATCAATTTCTACTGTCCCGTTGTATTAAAAGTTTTCTGGGTGAATGGACAGAGGGCCCATCGGGGGATTCCCCTGACCGCTGAATGTGTCTGGATGGTGTTACCCATATGCCGGTCTGCACATACGCCTATTGAACAAACCATACCGATTGTGAATTAAGGGATCAGAACGCAATAAAATCTGAAGTTTTGGTGTGTGTATTTTTACTGTGTCCTGTATATAGATCGATAATGAAACAATAAGTTACAGGACTAGGGCCATGTTTATACAAACTGTATCGCTAAACACGATAATATGCAGAATGTTACTCTGTAATCGTGATTGTGCTATCGCCTATACAATACCATTGTCGTAGTTTACTACATACATGTAATACCGTGCTGGAGATTTACTTTGCGGCTTCATACTTGTATAACCTGACTGGGTATTGGAAACTACCATACCGTGGGTTATGAATATGGGCCCTAGGCGCTCTATTTGTAAGCTAAAAAGCGATACTGGCGCCTTTAACGATCGCGATTTAGCGATAATGGTAGTAAATCTACAAAACAGCGATTGCAGATTATGATCCCCATAGAATACCATTGCATGGTATTTCTACATGACGTTTCGTTTTAACAAAGGTTCGGCGTAAATGTACGACCGCACTTATTAAGATGTGCGGTATTAGGGGTTTACAAATAGGGGCCTGGGAGTGGTTGTAGTACGGGACCAATTTCTAATTCTAGATATTGAGGGTTTGCAATGGCCATATCTGCATTTTGTGACGCCGTAATGGGGTGGGGCGATCAGTGAATCCGGTACGTATTGGTGTTTTATAACATGGTTAGTATTTCACCCCTATGGTATTTTTTTAACTATCGTAAAATACTGGATTAGTGCGGTATTTTAACCATCCCAGTAAGGACGGTAAATAGCGATACTGCACCATATAAATAGCCCCTTAAGTTAAGATCAGTGGGTGTTTTGGTAGTGGATTGTTTTATAATAAACGAAATTATAATACAACTCTGTGGGATGTTTTATCGTATTTATAAAGGATTCTTACCGGTAATGTCCTTGTAACTATTTAAAAAATCGCAAGTCGAAAACCAACATCGCCTTGTTAAGTATCATGCTGATCCCTATATACCGTTCCTTATCAGAGTTTACCGTAATGAACTTTAGATTTCCTACATCATATTTCAATTTTCTATTATAAAAGGGAATTAATTTGGCATAAAGTCTTTAAAAAAGCCAAGTTAACATTTTATTGGATGAGAAGATTTCCATTTGCTAACTCACGGTGGTGCTTTGAGTGCTTCTTGTAATTTGAAGTCTGAGTGATTTAAGATACCCACAGCTTTAGTTGTAAGGCTAGGTGGGATTCGACAAGCAAGCCCCCAAGGTTGCATACAGATATGGACACATACCTGCGACTAAAAGTATAAAAGATAATCACACCCTCCTGCTATTAAGTAGACAAACAGAATAATCTCACTGATGTCGAGAGAGGTGGCTTGATTGGAGCAAATTTGCATGCTGCCGACACCTTCCCTGGGAAATGCTGGGAGTGGAGACCATTCCTTTTTTGGGATTAGGGGAATGTTTTTATATCATGAGGCTTGAAGTTCCTTCTATTAAGGAAAGATGTTTCCATATGAGTGCATGGGAGCAGCGGTTTGTAAGGTCGGCATTAAAAAAACACAAACGAGTCTCGGTTCACAATTATGATTGTACATTTACTATTAATTTGAACGCTTGCCTATACAAACACAGTGATTGTCTCCCTACCGCTGGTATTGAAGGCCGTACCGTGTACAGCCGGACTTTAACGAAAACCGTAGGGTTGATCAGAACTTAGGTTTCTCACCGCTTATTCCTAAAGCTGGGTACCACCCGATACAATATGATGTGCCACATTGACTGATGTTCAGTGTATCGGTTGATCAGTCCTAAAATTGCATGGGTCTACGCTGCCATCCGATTGTTTGTCCAAGGGGCGATCAGATGCTTTCAAATACAAGGGCATTGTGAGGTCCTCTATGGACTGTACACTTGTTGCTGCGAACTGTCGGTCATGGCTACTTTACCACAACCAATTGGTCGAAAGTGCCAAACGGTCGGGATGAAGGATCTGCCCATGTGTGTCCCAGATTAGGTTTCTAACAAACTCCAATATCGCTAGCAAATGCTTACCTTTCAAATCATCCGCAATTTACGTCTGGTATTGGATGCAAGAAAGGTGAGCTACATGGTTTGCACTGCCTACAAGTTACTTTGCTATTGATGCATATAGTAGATGTCCAGGATATTTCCGATGGTAGCCACTGAGGCGAACTTCGTTGGTGAATTACAAACGTTTGGTCATAATAACACCTAAACTACACGCAATGGTATTCTATGGGGATCATAATCTACAATTTCGTATCGTAGATTTACGATCGGTAAATCACAGTAAATTTTAACTGGTTGTATTGTATAATTGACATCGGTACAATATATGATCGTTAAAAACCGATTGGAGATTAAAAGATTGTAATTTACAAGTTGTAAATCTACAATAATGAAACGTACATTTACGACCCATAAATACTATTGCATTAGTCTTTCTATTCTACGCAACGGTGTTCTACGACTTGAACTTATTGTTAATTAACGAACGTTTCAGCTGAAAATTACGATAATTAAAATTTACATGTGGGGTGGCTTATATCCACTATATCCGAGAGGTTGGGACTGGATTGGACGTATGTCGTTAATCATCCCTCAAATACTATACTATACTATACTATACTATACTATAACTACCATACTATACTATACTATACTACCATACTATATACTACCATACTAAATATACACCATACTATAACTACCATACTATAACTACCATACTATACTATACAACCATACACCTAGCATACTATACTCACTATACCATACTATATTACCCATACTATGCTATAACATATTACTCATAGCTAACTATACTAACCATACTATAACTACCATACTATAGCTAGACTACCATACTATACTAAGCCATAATGTCTATACTATTCTTCCCTACTAACTACTATACTAACTATACTATACATACCATACACTATAATATATTACCATACTATACACTCCACATACTATCTATCACTATACTACCATTATACTATCAAACTATACTAATCATCCAACTTACTAATACTACCATACTACTACATATATCTAACCCATACAATACTTACATACTATACTATACTATATCCATACGTATATACCAATACTATAACTAGACTATATTACCATACTATACTATACTAGTCTATCATACTTACTACCATACTATCCATACATACTATACTAATTAACCATACGATACTACCATACTATACTATACCTTACTATATACCAGACTATACTATACTATGCTATCACTCCCATGTCCTGTGTTAAGTTCACTTGTGCCCTCAGGAGGGAGCTAGAGTAGCATTAGTACATGTCATTCCCATGTTAACCCTAAATTTATATTGGGTATATTACATGTATTAACACTTATTAATGGTCTCCGACCACACACACGTACGGTGTTGGACCATGATAACGAACCTCTGAATACAAACATACACATAAGGGTGATAATCACGTTGGCAGAGTCAATGGCAATCCAACACAGATGTTTTTTTTGATCACACATCATCCAATCTCGTTTATTAATCTGTATAATCCTCTGACTCCATTCTCGCGCTGTTCATATCTCTCATCATTGTTACCAACCATACAGCCACTCGACTTGGTCTTCCCCTCCCCCCCACCCCTGTAACAGGGGAAGTGCGATCATCAATAGCAAACGCAGCCGCCATGTACCACACTGTGAGCTCCCTTCACGCCAGGAAAGACCTGAAGCCCTCATCGTGGTGAGTGAGTTTGGGACACTTTCGAGCAGCATGTACATCGATGTAGAACTATAGAAATGACCCTGAAATGTATAGTCCTTAACCTTCCACTCGGTGGGTCCAGTCGGGGGTGGGGATCGGTCCGGAACCTTTCAGTTTAAGCGATGAAAATTCCCCCTTAGATTCTTACTCACTGCGAATTCTACCGAGTCACGATGTGTAACGTTGGTCCTATGGGAATCTCTTTATATCTTATTTTTTAAATCTTTAAAGCGGGATTAGAATCCAATTAAAACAAAGGAAACCGAACTGCTGGCTAAGGTCATTTGCATACACAGCCAAATTCACAGTAGGCGGTGGTTAGGCCTGGTCCAGGAGAGGTGTGCCTTATGGCTGATCGTTCCATACATGTGTTTGCAACGTGGGGAGGTGTTTTCCTTTTGTTTTGATCTGAACAAGACGCGCGCGTGTGTGTGTTTTTGAATTCTATATATATTATTATTAATATTATAATTTTCTTTGTAATCTTGAGTTCTGGAAGGGTTAAAATACATGGGATCCTTATTAACTCCGGAGATGAAAATCCTTAAAGTGCCATTTAACACCTTGCCACTGGGAACCCATGAAAATGTTATTACTAGGAAAAAATTCCTGTAATTTACAAACCCTTCATTGGGGTTTTCCCCCTGGCCATGCCTCAGCACTTTCCTGGGCAGAAAGAAAGATAACAAAGGCATAAGTCATGTAAATGATAATAAACTTTGGCATTTATAACAGTGAACGTGCTATTAAGCAAATTCTGGCCGTTCTGGTTCTGGTGAGGGGCATCAGGGCATTGGAACTGCCTGTCCCCCCCCAAAAATAATCCCACTTTATGATCAGGAATCTACACCGAGCGGTTACAAACCCACCGTATCAGTAATGACATCACTATGTATTGGCTAAATAAAACCTTCGCACAGGAGCCGAACACGAACAAGGAACTTTTTCAAATCCGAACAATCGTTTCCCACACTGATGTGGAAGTTTTTGGGGTGTGTGTGTGTGCCCAGCTAAAGTTCAGATTGACGGTACAATGGACTACTAGTAATGTAAACCAAGTAACCTCATGCAAGGCACACATACTCCATAGTTTACCTCTTCGGAGATTGTTGTATTCAATCAAATCAGACTGGATTTTTCATAAGGCCATATGTATAAAGCAGGGGCCCCTTTAAATACGCGTGTATATGCTGGCCCAATTTATAAACAATCGAAATTTAACGTCCAAGATTGTTATAAGTTGAGTTTTGTGTGCTCCATATAACAGCAAGGGGTCAGGAGCCTCCATATAACAGCAAGGGATCAGGGACCTCCATATAACAGCAAGGGATCAGGGGCCTGGATGGTGTAAGGGACCTTTTGAATGGAAGGTGTTGACTGCATTCAGGGGTCTGGAGCCCTTCCTCCACATTCAGCTGTTTTTAAATGAATGAAACATACCCGTGATCAGCTGTATAAAAGACCGGACCCAACATTCCGGTTCGGTTCTGATGTTCGGATCCGGTCTGTTAAACAGCTGATTGCGCATATGTTTCATTCATTCACACAGTTGCCCTTTCAAGGCTTTAAGTAACATCTACATCAGGACAAATAAAAACTCAATATTTCTTGCGCATAGTTTTACCCTTTGTTGAAATTCTCCTATTCCGCTCTACTGTGTTAACTACCTGGATTCAATTGTAAACCGACTTTCTTTATTTTGTCCAGGAGAAACCCATGGGGATACAAGATAAAGAGGAGGAAGAGTGATAAGTATCTGGGTTGAATCCGTATAGCAAATAAACAAGTCGAACTGCCTCATCGCTGCCCCCTGCTGTTTATTTCTGGATGTATTTTTGTTAACTTGTCTAACAAATTAAAGGACAACTAAAGCCACAGAACAACACTGAACCAGAAGGCAGAACACCTTGATCTAAAACCAGTAATCATTGTCTTACCTCTCATTTTGATACAGGCGCTGGGAAATTTACCTAAATAACATATGGTTTGTGCTTTACTTCCCAGCATTCTAGTATCACTCAGTTTGGTCAACGACCATTATGTTCTGCACATGCTCAGTCCTTAGCTATGTCAGGAACTTGTTACAGTTGGTCACACCCATTAATAATCTCTAGCCAATCCTTTTACAGGACAGATAAAGCAAGGAAGCATGTGACTGAGGTCAGGAGGTGTGGTCTGACACTGCACATACACACAGATACTTCATCCAGTTCTTAACAGGCTTTGATTTACTTTAATACAATTTACTGAAGTGGGATTTTATAGCTTATTGGTGTTTTTAGGGGGGTTGTTTTCAGATTCTGGAGTGTAAAAAATTGGGTTTAATTCCCCTTTAAATAAAAATGCTGAAAACTTTTAACTGTTATGATGAGACCAGGACAATGAAATTATTTTATAGCCGGAGGATAGGAGGGTCTGACAGGGATTTGTCTGTGTGATTATTTAGGTACCAGATGATACACAGTCAGGGTTATTCAATAAAAGTTCTTATAGTTAAAAACGGTGCTAATTTTGCCCCAACCAATCAGATGTTAGCTTTCCAAAGTTCTGATTGGTTAGGGCAAAATTAGCACCATTTTTAACGATAAGAACTTTTGTTATAATGGTCTTACAGTACATAATCCCCATGCAGAAAGGCTGCTTAGTATTTCCATTAGATGAAGGCTGTGTTGGTTTCAATGTAGCCATACATGTATGTAATGTAGCAGGATGTAGCTTTCAGGGGCCATGTTTATAAACCCGCGGTATTGCTTTTTAGCGATACCGCGGGTTAGTTAATTTCCGATTGTGATTAATTAAGGAACATACCGATCGTTAAAGTCGCGGTATCGCTAAAAAGCAATACCGCGGCTTTACAAATATGGTCCCAGATGTGTTTGGCTTTAAAGGCCAAGTTTACCCTTTCAACAAAAAAACAGGCGACGTGTCAGTTATCTGCCCGCAACCCCAACTGCTATTTTCGCCAGTTTATTACATGTATTTGTAACCAGATATTTTATGACAAGTTCTATTGCGTTCTGGATAAGGTATTTACGGCTACAATGGCGCGGTTATAAAGCGTATCGTACAGTAATGGCGTTATATTACCGCACTGTAAAGAACAGAGAACAGGTGGCTGATACTGCATGGTGGTAAGACCCTGGGCATCTTACATAATGGCCAGTGAGGGTTAGGCCACGTGATTTCTCATACAGTGTCACGCGATCCATTAGCGTGTGAGATGTGGGTGGCCATATTGCATGTTCTGCTTTGCGATCCGTTTCCGGAGGGACATTTTTTGCCGATTGCATGCGCTCCAATCACATCGCAGTGATTACGCCATGGAGCCTCAGCCTAATTTGCACTGTGGTCATAAAATACCAACGCAGCTGTGAAATGCTGGATTGTGACGGTATTTTTACCTTATTGATACTGCGCCATATAAATAAGCCCCTAAATGTAGCGATGAAGATCAGTGGTTTCATTGGTGCCTGATTAGTTAGGCGGTTATAAAATACGGAGCGGAATTCTAAAATACGTGTTTCTTATATGAAACCAATCACATTGGAGAGTGACAAAGGCTACACAGTAGCAAAAATGTAAAATTTAAAGTTCGTACACATGTGCGATGGTGCGGCCCGACTCGCGATGCACAATGTATCCGAACATTCCTTTCGCCCGTTAAACGGCCCGTGTGTGGGCTCTTTATTGGCCAAAATGGCTGTCGGGGATCGTTGCCCAATAGACCGGATCTCCGAACGACCGTCTGCTTCGGCCGATAAAGGGCCCATACACTACTTTAGACAGATTAGGCTGGGTACATGCCATCCAGTAATTCAGCCCGACCGCCATCTCAGTGTAGGTATGGCAGAAATATTGGATGCTACTAGGGCTGGCCGCGAACCGAGCATCGACCTCTTGTTCTGAATCGGACGCATCCAAAAAATACTATGGACCGCACGCTCCGTCGGTCGTGGTTACTTTTGCCGAGACAGACCTCATTTGTCCTCTCCGACCGGTGTAGCTTTAAGACAAACGTCCAGCCAGTAATTTCATGCTATTAATTAGAGATCACAGAATGAATGGGCCAGATGGGATTATAAAAAACGCTGCTTGTACACACAAGGGGAACTGCACGATTGGCCGTGATTTACCAATTTGTCCATCCGGGCAACCTACATCAGTCGCAGCTGCGGATGAAAGCGGCACATATTGTTCACCACAACTGACCGGTACACGGAAGAATCGCTCGGAAAATCTGCCCATGTGTACCCAGCCTTAAGTGCGATCATTAGGCATTGGATAGATATCTCTAATCTATCTGTCTGCCTAGTGTATGGCCAGAGTAATAATGTTACCAATCTAGTTTCCTGGATCCTCTCTGTGTTTACACACAATATAATCATCTACAATCCAAGAGGTGATTGTGGGAAGTTTCAGCTGGGAAGGGGGCACCAGGAGAAACAAAATGTCCAGAACCAACCATGCTTATAGTCCTGGTACCAGTATTAACTAAAGGTGGATACACCCCCAAACTAAGTCAGTATTTCGGGAACGCAAAAAATTCCCACGGTTTCCGATGCGGATGCGATTGTGAATACGTTTCCGTTTAGGTAACGCATGCCTTCACCATTTTTGGTGCGTTATCGTATGCGTTTCCATAACGGAAAATGCCAAAATTGCACGTGAAACGCGAAAGAATCGATGACACTTGCGATTGTGTGCGCGATTTGGTGCTTTGTAGTGTGGCCCTTGCCTTACTCTGAATGTTCATTCATTTACAAACGTTGGGTCGTTGAATACCATGACGTCGTAAACTTCCACAATGATGTGCTATGGGGATTGTAAACCATCACAGTCGTAGATTTACAATTGTTTTAAAGATCGTTAAAAAGTTATTAAATGAACGTTCGTTTTGGCGATTGTAAAACTGATCGTTTATCGTTATCAGGGTTATTCAATAAAAGTTCTTATCGTTTAAAATGGTGCTAATTTTGCCTCAACCAATCAGATGTTATCTTTCAAATGTTAAATAAGATCTGATTGGTTGGGGCAAAATTAGCACCATTTTAAACGATAAGAACATTTATTGAATAACCCTGTATGTATTTGCACTGAACTTCCCCTTTAATATCGGTCACTTGGGTGCAAAAATGTAAAAAAATAGAAGGGCATTATTTTGATTGAAAGAACTGGATGGGCTGATGGGATTTGAATGGCTGCCTTCCTTTTCCTATTGGTTTCAATGGATTACTAAATCATGGGAGGTCGGTTTTTATTATGTCATGGGATTTCCCTGAACGGTTTATCTATAGACTCCTGCTGTATATGCATCACCACTGGGATGTGTTTAACTTGTCATATGAGGCTACGTCAGGGAATTTCTGGCTTCAGGCATTGAAAGGGTTAAGTTGCCTTATTAATAGTTCCAGGAAGTTCCAAGTTTTAAACTGTGCCCCACCTCCACCAAGGGGACAGACTATTTTCTCTTTGAACAGTGAAGTGTCAGGATCAGACCAGACACAGACGCCCAATCACCAGGTACCTGTATTACACTGTTTAAATTCAATTTACTTTTGGTTTGTAAGGACAAGTTGACTAGGAACCGAGAAACTGAATTATTATCTATGGTTATTATTATGATTCGGATACAGAGCTGATTAGTAGGTAGGGACAGGGCAGGTAGGGCACAGCAGTGACTGTTCCTTTAAGGTGAAACAGTTACAATATGTTCTGACTATGGAAACCTATAATTAAATGGGAAACATTTATATTTGTATCATTTTAATGGGGGTGGGGAGTGGGGCTAAGAGTGGGGGTGGGGAGTGGGGGTGGGGGTTCGGGTTCATGTAATTCCAGATTGAAAGTTTTAAAGGGAAAATATCCAGTTGGTGGATTTTGTTAAAATCTTTTCTAGGCATCGCCCTTTCCCAGAAGTGCAGTTGCACTTTACAGATCTGTGCAGGTAACGATAAGGAGATATTAGGTGTGGTCTAGAGAGTGCAGACAGTGCATTTAAAGCAGGTTCAACTTGGCCTTTAGCCTTTCCCCGACAAGGCGGTTAGCTGCCCTGTATTTACTGTGTAGAGTGGCCCAGTCTGGGGGTGCATTAACTTGCTATTAATAAATATTTTCATTTAATGTTTCTATTGTTATCGTGTTGGCGGCTTACAAATGCGAACGGTTTTAAACGTGTGGGGCTGCCATGCGTTTCTCATTGATCTACTGGGGAGGACCACCAGGGACACCCACCCCTGTTTGAAGGTCGGGCACAGTTGCTACATTACCATAATGTATGGGGTGCTGGAAAATGGGAGGTCGGCGGAAATTTGACAACTTTCTAATAAACTGCTCAATATTCAGTCAATCGGAAATTGTCGTAAACGTTAACGATATTTTGAAAGATTTGATCAAATTTTCCGATCGTTCAAGTTATTACTGTCCTGTATATGGGGGGGAGGCCCAGAGATAAAATAAAATAAAGCTGTGTTTCTCCTTTAATCACCGAGCAATGGCGTCACCGTTTTTAGCCAAATAAATGTTGAATTAAGGGGCCGGGCGGCTTTTTACTTAAATTTCTCATCTTCCTCCTGTTTTGTGACCATTACAAAGGAAAGAATGGCAGTGAATCACTTGGAAATTCCATTACTGTGTCATCTCTATTGGGAGGATTTTCATGGGCAGATGTTAAGTAAAAACAACCCCCCCCCCCCCCAGATTCTATTAAACTACAAATCCCAGAAGCCCGAGGCAGCCTTTGACTAATATTAGGATATGAACCCAGCAATGGGAGGACTGCACCCTAAGACAATGGTTAAAGGGCAAGTTCAACCCTGGACTAACATTTTCCTCTAAACCTGCAATCTCACCTCACTAACCATGAATTCCAGGTTCCTACTCCCAGTCTGGCTGCTTTAACATTATTCAGGTGGCCATACATATTGGCAGTATTGGGTAATTCCTATCGTGGACCAACAGGATTTAACTAATAGGCCAAAACCGACTGACCGTAATGCCAAAGAACAACCGTAGTCTGCATTATGGTCAGTCGAGAATGACGAAAAAATTCCAGCAGTCAATATTGGCTCCTTTTAATGTAAAGAGAGCAGATACTATTGGCCGGAGTAATCCCCATCCTGTGTATGGGTGAGTGGTCTGGTTGGTCCATGTGGGGGGTTCTCAATTTGATTGGTCAGCACAATGCAACGGAAATCGCATATATATGGCCACTTCCAGGTGGCAGCACTCGGTCATGGCAGTTAGAGATTATGTCATGGCCATTGACTGATAGTTGTCTCTTCTGCACATGTGCAAGCTTGTTAAAAGCACATGCAGCTTTAACAGGTGGATGCAACTTTTCAGTGCTAGGAACAGTAACATCAGGCTGTATCCTAGGTAAATGGTTAAGGTAAGATGGTTGTAAGTATCATGGTTTGGGGGTATTGTCTTTCTTTGTAGTTCCTAACTAGAAATATACCTATTTGAATTCAGTAATATTTTTCAGTCATATCCGCAAAAAAATGGTAGATTGTCAGTTACCAACCCGCAACCCCAACTGATATATTTTGCACTTTATTACCTGTATTACTAACCAGATACCAGAATAAGCCTCCCTCCATGCAGGCAATCAAGGCTGTGACAACTGACATCACAGCCAATGATTTCCCCTGCTGTCTCCACTGCACATGCTCAGGCTTATAAAAAGCTCATTGAGTGAGGAAGCAGATGCCTTTGCCAGAAATGAATATTTAAATATCTGGTTATAAATACATGTAATAAATTGTTGAGAATAACAGTTGGTGTTGCGGGCAGATACCTGACAAGTCACCAATCTTTTTTTAAAGGGTATGTCCACCCTTTAAACTAACTTTTATATATATATATATATATAGATAATATAGATATTGGTCCCCCAGCCCCAACCGCTTTACTATTAGAGCAAGAAAGTCCCTCGATCTTTACCTTACCTCTCTCCTTCGCCGCACAATCCTGAGAGGCAGCCAATCACGAACGCAGCTACCGGTAGAGAATGGCGAAGGAGAGAGGTAAGGTAAGTAAGGATCGGGGGACTTTCTTTCTCTAATAGTAATGCGGTTGGGGCTGGGGGACCAATATCTATATTATGGGAAAGGGGTTTAATGTTAGGGGGAGGGAGACCAAATTGGGGGGGGGCGGCTCTTCGGCGCATGGCAAAATTCTCCCGGAGGGTAGACAGGAGGCAGAGTCCTATATGGACTCTGCTATCCTCCTGGTGGGCAGTTTTTGGGACTTTGGGGGGGGGACTATAGGAGAACCATTTGGAGCTGGGATGTAAGGTAAGGATTTTATTACACTACATAGTGGGGCCAGTAGTGGGCGGGATTATAGTTTTGGGGGTGGACATGCCCTTTAAGGGTGAACATGGCCTTTAAGTTGAAGTTAGATACACACTGTTGTGAACATTAAAGATGACAGAACCTTTGAGATTCTGTCTGTCATTTTTTAAAGATCCGGCAACACACAGTCCCTAAATAAAGCATAGGGAGAACACACGGGACCACCACGTTCTTTTCAGCCTCATCCGACCTCCTACTACAAGGGGCTGACCGCAGCCAAGGGAGACACCAAGGGCGAATGATTATTTCTGCATCACTAACAGATCCGACATCAGTGTGTTTCCTGCTTTACACTTTTCCGTACAGAAATATTTCTCACTCTCGGTTTCTTTTGGAATTTCATAGACGGACGTGTATTATATTTGTTTAATTCAGTTTCTTGGAGAAAATGGGGGGGAAACGCGTTGAATTTAAGGCTGCTATTGGGTCGGGCCTTTATACAACTATATATAAATGAACCTACCTTTTGATATTGAAACAACAGAACATTGAGCCCTATAGACATAAAAGTCAAAGTGTTTTTTTGGCAGCAAATCAGAAGAAAAAATCCTATGACCTAGAACAAAGATCCTGGACACAAATAAATATCTAGCGTAGAAACACTTCCCCTTTACTAATTTACATAGAAAGCTGTTCTAGCAATATTATAGCTTTATATTGTTACAGTGGAGATTATAGCATGAAAGGATAATTATAAACATAAGTACCACCTACATCCTGTATTGGGTGCATTGTCTGACGGTAGAGAAAACACATCACGTTCCCTGGCTGGAAATTGAGAAACCGTTTATATACGTGGAAATGGTTGTTGAGGAAGTAAATGTTATTTTGTTTATGTAAAAGATTAAAGGGCAAGTAAACCTATAAAGTGTTATCCACCAGTGAAATAAAATGTTCGACTGATATTTTCGAATTTCCTGAGTCTCGCAGGATTGTAAATGACAAAAAAGTGGAAGTTAAAGCAAAAAAAAAAAATAATTAAAAAAAGGGGTGTACACTTTTCTCATTTACTTCAATTTAGGTTGTTGCTTAAAGGGGAATTTAGGTCATTAGAAAAATATTGTCAGATCAGCTCTAAAATGATTTGAGTTTAGAAAATGACGAAGCAGAATCCTGGGACAGAGAGGTAAGAGGGTTTAGTAAGAGAGGCTTTGACTAGGGGCACTTCTGCAAAAAGATTGTAGTCTCAGCTGACGCCAATAGGAAAGTATTTAACGTATCAACACGTTCTGCCCCCTACAGGAATACAATGGTAACTGTACAGGAAAGCACTATGGAGGAAGTTTCTCTCTGTGATGAGGAGAACAGTATGGAATATAAAGTCTTGATGGCGTACGCTCAGCGCCAACTGTCTAATAGCAAGTACCAGCACCTGATAAAGAAGGGGCCCTCAGCGCCAGCAAGTTCCCCCACAATAGATGGAGTCTGCCCTGAAAAATCTGCCCCCAATAACAGCAACGGGGCAGAAGGAAATTGTTCGAGGGAAACTCTAGAAAAACCCAAAAAGAAAAAGAGGGGCTGGCGGAAAAAACTCCTACCCAGTTGTATACGAGCTGAAAAGGAACGTGACGAAAAGGACCCAAGAACCGTGAGCAGAACCGGTGAGTGGAGAGCCTACCGAAGTTTTATGGTTGTACCGGGGAGATCAGAAGGTTCTTTGTCTAGATCTGTTATTTTTGTATATTTTATTGAGTTTCGGACTACTTCCCCTTAGTGTATGGCACTGCCAAGCCTACATGGAGTTTACTCCTCTCTCTGCCAAGCATTAGGAGAAAGCCACCCCTTTCATTTGCTACTGTTGATTTTCTATATCCGAACCACCAGAAATGTAGCGCTGGCCCTTTAATCAGATCAAGGGCTGGTTTAACATTAGGGGTAAATGGGGCAATTATCCAGGGTCTCAGTTCATTAGGAATACTCCTGAATCATAGGCTAAGGATGCTCAAGGGACCATGACACCCTGTGTTACCCAGGGGACCTCCTATACTTTTAGCCGGCCCTGGTAGGGAGGTGTAAGAATTTGGGAAGGGAGTAAAAGCAAAATTAGTAACATGATTGGCTAAAGGGGAGATTTAACTTTTTCACTATCAGAATATAATGGGAATAAATTTTATTAATATATTGTTTTGTTTTTGACAGACGACCCAGAAACATTCCGGGTAAATGCAATAGTCAGGAGGCTACGGAAAATCGTTAAGAACCACCCATCTCCTGATGAATCCATGTTTCGAACTCTCCAACGGGGGACAAGTGTGGAGGCGGATGGAGATGGTAAGACTGGGGATGGAGACGGTAATACGGGGATGGAGATGGTAAGACTGGGGATGGAGACGGTAAGACTGGGGATGGAGATGGTAATACGGGGATGGAGACGGTGAGACTGGGGATGGAGACGGTGAAACTGGGGATGGAGACGGTGAGACTGGGGATGGAGACGGTGAGACTGGGGATGGAGACGGTAAGACTGGGGATGGAGACGGTGAGACGGGGGAAGGAGACGGTAAGACCGGGGATGGAGGCGGTAAGATGGGGATGGAGGTGGTAAGACGTGGAATGGAGGCGGTAAGACGGGGATGGAGGCGGTAAGACGGGGATGGAGGCGGTAAGACGGGGATGGAGGCGGTAAGACGGGGATGGAGGCGGTAATTATCATTCTCTTCTTAGCCCTTTCTGTCCGTTATTCCTTATAGTGTTGTCCATGTTGAATATTGTGTTGGGAATTACACGATTACACGACATTGAACCGAGGGTTCTATCAGTGACAGAACAGGCTCATTTTTGTTTCATGTGAAAATAATGGAGGATATTACTAATTGCGTCCGATCATATCGCAGGCAAACGCGACTACGGAATTTAACATTGTTACTTTTCTGTCCCCAGATGACAATTATGACCAGTTGATAAAGGAGCTTGTGCACATTCTACGGACAGCCGGGGACCAAGTTACCAAGCATGTGAGGAATTCGCTAACCAAAAATGTATTTTTATTAGGAGTCTAAACCCCTCCCTAGCTCATGGCCTTGATTCCAGTAACCTCTGGCATCATGGGAAAATTATCCGACCTCCTAATTATTTTGTTCTCCTGGTAGATGGAACAAGACCGGACGTTCCTACAGAGACTGCGCGGTGCGATGTCCTACGATTTCTTCAAGAAGATGGCAGAGGTCTACCTGTCGGAAAGCGTCCCTCCTAGTATGACAGAGTCGGAAGAGAAGAGCAGTAAATTGGCCCTTTGTATTGACGTCACCACCAGACTAACCACGCTTGAGAGCCAACCAATGAACAAAGTCCTGGGATTTGGAGCAAAATACCTGAAAGACAATTATAGTCCTTGGATCCACCAACAAGGCGGATGGGTGAGTAAAGTAACAATATAGAGATACAGCTTATTTACCCTGTGCTATTTAAGCAGCATCGACCAATCAAATTGTAGCTTTTTAGCGCATTACTGCAGTTAGAGGACATCCGATTGGATGCCGCTAATTGCATTAAATCATGTTTTCTGTGGCCCATTTAGGGTGGTATGGTATTTCTGCAGAAGGTATTTTTTTTTGTGCAAATTTGATATAAAATTAATTGACGCTGCAAAGAAAACCTTTTATTATACTGAAAATATTGTGCAGTCTGAAATTCCCTATTTGAGCAGAGAAAGCTCCAGTGTCAGTGTCAGACGCTGAAATTGCATCTAATGCGATAGTTTTATTACATCAGGCTGCATGGGTTTTACACTTGAATCTCCCCTGTATTTGCACCATTTTTGCACGGTGCTATTTGCAAACATTTTTGGAAATAGTGCAGACAATGCAAAATATGGGAAACCCTTTGCCCTCCTGTTGGGTATTAAGTGAGATTAACACTTGTTTGTAAACCAAGACGGACTTTTTTTTATTTTATCCAGGAGAAAGTCATGGGAATACAAGAGGAAAAGGAGGAGGAAGAGGAGGTAGAATGATGGGTGTCATGCGGAATGATTATAGCAACTAAACAAGTCTTACTGCCTCATCTCTGCCCCCTGCTGGTGACTCCTGGATTAAAAATGAGGATTTAAAGGGGAAGATATATTTTTAACCTGTGTAGCAATTCAAAGAAAAAAAAATGCTGAAAACAAATTGTAACTGCACATGTTCTTATGATGAAACCTGGACCGTCACATTATATTATAGACGGTGGAGGATAAGAGGGTCGAAATAAGACCGGAATGTGTTGTCTGTGATTATTTAGGTACCTAATGATATCCAGAATGTGTCATTTTTGGCAAGATCTTTTCAAGGCAATGGTTTGCCATACAGAAAGGCTGGTTAGTATTTCTGTTGGATGAAGTCTGCATTGGTTTCAATGTAGCCATGCATGTATTTAATGAACTGGTACTCAGCCCAACAGCATGTAGATTTCAGATGTGTTCAGTGTAGGGGCCCACCAGGACGAGTTAAGGGCCCCACCTAACATTTCATACCTCCATTATCACTTATTTACATGTCTGACTCCTATTGTTTTTTAAAATCAATTTCTTACTGTCCCTTTGTATTTAAAAGTTTTCTTGGGTGAATGGACAGAGGGCCCATCGGGGGATTCCCCTGACCGCTGAATGTGTCTGGATGTGTTACCCATATGCCTGGCTGCACATACGCCTATTGAACAAACCATACCGAATTGTGAATTAAGGGATCAGAACGCAATAAAATCTGAAGTTATTGGTGTGTTTATTTTTACTGTTGTCCTGTATATAGATCGATAATGAAACAATAAGTTACAGGACTAGGGACCATGTTTATAAACAAACTGTATCGCTAAACATCGATAATATGCAGAATGTTACTTCTGTAATCGTGATTGTGCTATCGCCTATACAATACCATTGCGGTAGTTTACTACATACATGTAATACCGTGCTGGAGATTTACTTCTGCTTCATACTTTGTATGATAACCTGCGGTATTGGAAACTTACCATACCGTGGGTTAGTGAATATGGCCCTAGGCGCTCTATTTGTAAAGCTAAAAAGCGATACTGCGCCTTTAACGATCGATTTAGCGATAATGGTAGTAAATCTACAAAAACACGATTGCAGATTTATGATCCCCATAGAATACCATTGCATGGTATTCTACAGCTGAACGTTCGTTAATTAACAAAGGTTCGGCGTAAATGTACGACCGCACATTATTAATGATGTGCGGTATTAGGTGTTTACAAATAGGGCCCTGGGAGTGGTTGGTAGTACGGGACCAATTTCTAATTCTAGATATTGAGGGTTTGCAATGGCCATATCTGCATTTTGTGACGCCGCTAATCGGTGGGCGATCAGTGAAATCCGGTACGGTATTGGTGTTTTATAACATGGATAGTATTTCACCCTATGGTATTTTTTTACTATCGTAAAATACTGGATTAGTGCGGTATTTTAACCATCCCAGTAAGGACCGGTAAATAGCGATACTGCACCATATAAATAAGCCCCTTAAGTTAAGATCAGTGGGTGTTTTGGTAGTGGATTGTTTTATAATAAAACGAAATTATAATTACAATTCTGGGGATGTTTATAGACGTATTTATAAAGGATTCTTACCGGTAATGTCCTGTAACACTATTTAAAAAATCGCAGTCGAAAACCAACATCGCCTTTTTAAAGTCATCATGCTGATCCCTATATCCGTTCCTTTATCAGACGTTACCAGTAATGAACTTTAGATTTCTCTACATCATATTTTCAATTTTCTTATTATAAAAGGGAATTAATTTGCATAAAAAGTCTTTAAAAAAACACAAGTTAACATTTTATTGGTATTGAAGAATTTCCATTTGCTAACTACAGGTGGTGCTGTTGAGGTCTTGTAATTTGAAGTCTGATTTTAAGATACCCAACAGCTTTATAGTTTAAGGCTAGGTGGGATTAACAGAGCAAAATGCCCCCAACGGTGCATAATATGAAATATCCTTCAGATAAAAAGTATTTCACACCCTCCTGCTATAAAATAAAATTAGACAAATAATCCAAGGAATAATTTCTCACTCTCTAGAGAAGTGGCTGTATTGGAGCAAATTTGCATGTCTCCGCCCAATTCCCTGGGAATGCTGGGAGTGAGAAATCATTCCTTATTTTTTGGATTATTTGGGAATGTTATTTTATATCATGAGGCTGTGAAGTTCCTTCTATTTAAGGAAAGATGTATTCCATATGAGTCATTGGGAGCAGCGGTTTTGTAAGGTCGGCATTAAAAAAACACCAGCGATCTCGGTCATACAATTACGATTGTACATTTACTATTATGATTGAACGCTTGCCTATACAATAGCACAGTGATTGTCTCCTACCGCTTGGTATTGAAGGCCGTACATGTACAGCCGAACTTTAACGAAAACCGGTGGTATCAGAACTTAGGTTTCTCACCGCTTATTCCTAAAGCTGGGTACACACGATACAATATTATGGCCCAATTGACTGATAGTTCAGTGTATCGGTTGATCAGGCCTAAAAATTGCATGGGTCTACGGCTGCATCCGATTGTTTGTCCAAAGGGGCGATCAGATGCTTTCGAAATACAAGGGCATTTGTGAGGTCCTCTATGGACTGTACACTTGGTTGCTGCGAACTGTCGGTCATGGCTACTTTTACCACAACCAATTGGTCGGAAGTGCCAAACGGTCGGGATGAAGGATCTGCCCATGTGTGCCCAGATTAGGTTTCTAAGAAACTCCAATATCGCTAAGCAAGTGCCTTACCTTTCCAAAATGCAATACGCAATTACGTCTGGTATTGGATTGCAGAAAGGTGAGCTACATGGGTTTGCACTGCCTACAAGTTACTGCTATTGATGCATATAGTAGAGATGATCCAGGGATATTTCCGATTTACGAGCGAACTTTCGTTAATTACCAAACGTTTGGTCATAGAACACCGTAAACTACCGCAATGGTATTCTATGGGGATCATAAATCTACAATTTCGTTATCGTAGATTTACGATCGGTAAATCAGTAATTTACGGTTGTATTGTAAATTTGAAATCGTAAATTAATGATCGTTAAACCGATTGGAGATTAAAGATTGTAAATTTACGATTGTAAATCTACAATAATGAAATCGTACATTTACGATCCCCATAGAATACTATTGCAGTAGTTTTCTACCGCACGGTGTTCTACGACTGAACTATTGTTAATTAACGAACGTTCAGCTGAAAATGTACGATCAGTAAAATTTACAGTTGGGGGTGCATTATCCACTATATAGCCGAGTAGGTTGGACTGGATGGACGTATGTCTTTATTCATCCTCAAATACTATACTAATACTATACTATACTATACTATACTACCATACTATACTATACTATACTACCATACTAAACTATACTACCATACTAAACTATACTACCATACTATACTATACTATCATACTATACTACCATACTATATTACCATACTATGCTATACTATATTACCATACTATACTATACTATCATACTATACTACCATACTATACTATACTACCATACTATACTATACCATACTGTACTATACTATATTACCATACTATACTATACTACTATACTATACTATACCATACCATACTATAATATATTACCATACTATACTACCATCCTATACTATACTATACTATCATACTATACTACCATCCTATACTATACTATACTATCATACTATACTACCATACTATACTATACTACCATACAATACTATCATACTATACTATACTATACCATACTATATTACCATACTATACTATACTATATTACCATACTATACTATACTATACTATCATACTATACTACCATACTATACCATACTATACTATACTATATTACCATACTATACTACCATACTATACTATACTATACTATATTACCATACTATACTATACTATGCTATACTACCATGTCCTGGTTAAGTTCACTTGTGCCCTCAGGAGGGAGCTAGAGTAGCATTAGTACAATGTCATTCCCATGTTAACCCTAAATTTAATTGGGTATATTAAATGTATTAACACTTATTAATGGTCTCACACACACACGTACGGTGTTGGACATGATGAACGACCTCTGAATACAAACACTACATAAGGGTGATAATCACGTTGGCAGATCAATGGCCAATCCAACAACAGATATTATTTATTGATCACATCATCCAATCATCGTTTATTAATCTGTATAATCCATCTGACTCCAATTCTCCGACTGTTCATATCTCTCTATCATTGTACCAACCAATACAGACCACTCAGCTTGTGTCCTCTCCCCCCCACCCCTGTAACAGGGGAAGGTGCAGGAGGTCGTAGTCAAACATAGCAAACAGCAGCCGCCATGTAGCCAGCACTGTGAGCTCCCTTCACGCTCAGGAAAGACACTGAAGCTCCTCATCGTGGTGAGTGAGTTTGGACACTTTCGAGCACATTTCAGCAGGTAGAACCTATAGAAATGATCCCTGAAAGTATAGTCTTAACCTTCCACTGGGTCCAGTCAGGGGGTGGGGATCGGTCGGAACCTTTCAGTTTAGGGCGATGAAAATTCCCCTCTAGATTCTTTCACTGCGATCTACCGAGCACGATGTGTAACGTTGGATCCTATGGGGAATCTCTTTATATTTTATCTTTAAAGCGGATTAGAATCCAATTAAAAAAAGGAAACCGAACGGCTGGGCTAAGGTCATTTGCATACAAGCCAATCACAGGAGCGGATTGGTTAGGCATGCCAGGAGGAGGTGTGGCTTATGGCTGATCGTTCCATAGCATGTGTTGCACGTGGGGAGGTGTTTCCTTGTTTTGATCTGAACAAGACGCGCGCGTGTGTGTGTTAATTCTTATATAATTCTTATTAATATTATTAATTCTATTGTATCTGAGCTGGGAAGGGTTAAATACATTGGGATCCTTATTAACTACCGGAGATGATCCTTATAAAGTGCCATTTAAACCCCTTGGCCACTGGGACCATGAAATGTTATTACTTCCTGTAACTTTAACCCATTCATGTCTGGGCCATGCTCAGCACTTTCCTGGGGCAGGAAAAGAAAGGATAAGCAAAGGCAAAATGTATGTAAATGATAATAAACTTTGTGCATTTATAACAGTGAACGTGCTATTAAGCAAATCCAGGGCCGGTTCTGGTTCTGGTGAAGGGGCAATCAGGGCCAGTAACTGCCTGTCCATAATCCCACTTTATTGATCAGGAATCTACAGCCGAGCTGGTTACAAACCCCACCGTATCAGTAATGACAATCACTATGTATATGGCTAAATAAACCTTCGCACAGGGAGCCGAACACGAACAAGGGAACTTTTCATCCGAACCAATCGTTCCCAACACTGATGTGGAATGTTTGTTGTGTGTGTGTGCCCCAGCTAAAGCCAGATTGACAGGTACAATGGCTACTAGTAATGTAAACCAGTAACCTCATGCAAGGCACACAGTACTCCATAGTTTACTCTGCGGAAGATTGTGTATTCAATCAGATGAACATGATTTTTCATAAGGGCCATATGTATAAAGCAGGGGCCCCTTTAAATAACGCGTGTATTATGCTGGGCCCAATTTATAAACAATCGGAAATTTAACGTCCAAGATTGTATAGTATAGTATTTGAGGTTGAATAAAGACATATGTCCATCCAGTCCAACCCATCTAGCAATATCCTCATTTCCTGCCTAACGGTTGATCCAGAGGAAGGCAAAAAAAAAAATTTATGAAGGGGAAAAAATCCCTTCCTGACTCCAAGTGGCAATCGGAAATTTCCCTTGGATCAACTCTACTTTTATGTATTCAATACCAGTAACTTGTAACATTCCTTGTTTGCAGAAACTCATCCAGCTTTTTATTAAACTGACCAATGAACCTGCCATAACAACATCCACTGGAAGACAGTTCCATAGCTTTACCGTTCTCACAGTGACAACCCTTCCCAACTCTACTTTATGTATCAATCCCAGTAACTTGTAACATTCCTTGTTTGTAGAACTCATCCAGCTTTTTATTAAACTGACCAATGAACCTGCCATAACAACGTCCAATGGAAGACGTTCCATAGCCTTACTGTTCTCACAGTGACAAACCCTTTCCCAACTCTACTTTATGTTCAATACCAGTAACTTGTAACATTCCTTGTTTGCAGAAACTCATCCAGCTTTTTATTAAACTGACCAATGACCTGCCATAACAACATCCACTGGAAGACAGTTCCATAGCTTTAACCATTCTCACAGTGACAAACCCTTTCCAACTCTACTTTATGTATCAATCCACCAGTAACTTGTAACATTCCTTGTTTGTAGAAACTCATCCAGCTTTTTTTAAACTGACCAATGAACCTGCCAAAACAACGTCCACTGGAAGCAGTTCCATAGCTTTAACGTTTCTCACAGTGAAAAACCCTTTCCCAACTCTACTTTATGTATCAATCCCAGTAACTTGTAACATTCCTTGTTTGTAGAAACTCATCCAGCTTTTTATTAAACTGACCAATGAACCTGCCATAACAACGTCCACTGGAAGACAGTTCCATAGCTTTACCGTTCTCACAGTGACAAACCCTTTCCCAACTCTACTTTATGTATCAATACCAGTAACTTGTAACATTCCTTGTTTTGCAGAAACTCATCCAGCTTTTTATTAAACTGACCAATGAACCTGCCATAACAACGTCCACTGGAAGACAGTTCCATAGCTTTACCGTTCTCACAGTGACAAACCCTTTCCCAACTCTACTTTATGTATCAATACCAGTAACTTGTAACATTCCTTGTTTGTAGAAACTCATCCAGCTTTTTATTAAACTGACCAATGAACCTGCCATAACAACGTCCACTGGAAGACAGTTCCATAGCTTTACCGTTCTCACAGTGACAAACCCTTTCCCAACTCTACTTTATGTAAATCATACCAGTAACTTGTAACATTCCTTGTTTGTAGAAACTCATCCAGCTTTTTTATTAAACTGACCAATGAACCTGCCATAACCAACGTCCACTGGAAGACTTTCCATGCTTTACACCGTTCTCACAGTGACAAAACCCTTCCCAACTCTACTTTATGTTCAATACCAGTAACTTGTAACATTCCTTTGTTTGTAGAAACTCATCCAGCTTTTTATTAAACTGACCAATGAACCTGCCATAACAACCGTCCACTGGAAACAGTTCCATAGCTTTACCTGTCTCACAGTGACAAACCCTTTCCCCCAACTCTACTTTATGTATCAAACACAGTAACTTGTAACATTCCTGGTTTGCAGAAACTCATCCCGCTTTTTATTAAACTGACCAGAACCTGCCATAACAACGTCCACTGGAAACAGTTCCATAGCTTTACCGTCTCCACAGTGACAACCCTTTCCCAACTCTACTTTATGTATCAATACCAGTAACTTGTAACATTCCTGTTTGTAGAATCATCCACGCTTTTTATTAACTGACCATGAACCTGCCATAACAACGTCCACTGGAAGACAGTTCCATAGCTTTACCGTTCTCACAGTGAACCCTTTCCCAACTTGAAGCCTAAACCTTTATATTCTTCAAGCCTTAAGGGATGTCCGCGTGTCCTCTGACCATGCTCTATTGGTGAACAATGTCCCCAATAGTTTTTGTATGGCCCGTTAATGTATTTATACACAGTAATCATATCCCACAGTAAGCGCCTTTTCTCCAGCGTACTAATTGTAACTTTCCAGTCTCTCTTTATATCAAGCTCCCCAATCCCCTTATTAATTTACTTGCCCTTTCTGAACCTTTCCATTTCACAAGATGTCCTTTTTGTACACAGGATTCCAAAATTGCACTGCATATTCCAAATGAGGCCTTACCAATGCTTTGTAAAGAGGGAGAATAACATTTCCTCCCTTGAATCCATACCTCTCTTTATACAAGACAATACCATGCTGGCTCTGGCTGTTGCCGCCTGGCACTGCTTGCTACCTTTAAGTTTGTTATCCACCAAAACTCCAAGATCCCTTTCCAACAGGGATTCACTTAAACAAGACCATTATATATAAAGTAGCACAAGGATTTTAAAGTCAAAAATGCATCATCTTACATTTATAAACATGATAACACATTAGCAGCCCAATGTAACAATCTATCTAGATCCCCCTGTAACGATTGCACATCCTCTGAAGTTTTCCTATAATAAAAGCCAAGCAAGTTAGTTTGACAAGATCTATTCCTCCTAAATCCATGCTGGTTACTACTTATATGTCAGTCCTTGAAACATACTCTAGAACATGTTCCCTTATTAAACGTTTCCAGGACTTCCTCCACATTGAAGTTAAACTTACAGGCCTGTAATTACCCGGCTGTGAACGACTACCCTTTTTGAATATTGGAATAACATCAGCCTTTTTCCAATCCAGAGGCACACCACCGGACCACCATGTAATTGTAAGATTGCCCATACAATACCATAGCAGTAGTCTACTACCACTTGCCATTCTACAACCGTGTAGTAGTTAATGTACGACCGCAGTTGTAATTGTATGACTGATGTAAATGTACGGCCTACGATAACCCACTGTAATTCCGTGGGTTTTTAAATAGGTCCCACTGTTCCTTATCACTATTTAAGGATCATTATTTAGGAATAAGTAACATTATTCAAAGCTCCTTGTATAAAGGGTAATGACATTTCCCATACAAGTTCAGCAAGAACCGACGTGCACCTTACTGGGCCCAAAGGTGCCCCATAGACATTGCGGATTTTCAGTAAATCCCATTGAACTGACGGATAGATCACGTAGCCAAGCTACCTTGGTCGGGACCACAAACAGTCGTTCCAAACTGTAAATTTCCACCTGATCGTTACCAGCTCCCTATACTCCCCTATAACAGCTCCTTATCCTCCCCTAACAGCTCCCTATACTCCCCTATAACAGCTCCCTATACTCCCCTAAAACCGCTCCCTATCCTCCCCTATAACCGCTCCCTATCCTCCCCTATAACAACTCCCTATCCTCCCCTATAACAACTCCCTATCCTTCCCTATAACAACTCCCTATCCTCCCCTATAACAGCCGGTAGATAATTGTTTTGAGTCTAAGTACAGGTTGAGCGATCATTCTGTATTACGTATATACGGAATGAATTAGCATCTCCATTTCCCACGTGTATGTGCCCCTTAAGGGCTAGGCCACACTAGTGCATTTCTCACACGCTTCCAATCAGGATTTGCGATCTGTTTGCATGTGAGAAATGCAGAGCAGTACATGTCAATGCTTTTTACGAATGGCTTGTGCTCCGGTTGTACAGAATGCATCGCGTCACCATGTGTGTCTGTAAGATCCACCATCTTTATGTTCCCCTATGGCCACCTTTCCTCCCGACCATCAAGCTAGGCAATAACGATTTTCAATCCTTATAGTGGCCAACCTCCCTCACAGAAAAGAAATCTAGAAAGCGTTAGAAATATTAAAGTTTTTTGGGTCCACATCCCCTTTAAATAAATCTTATTTATAAACCCTTTAAATTTATCCCCACCTTTTGGCTTCAGTGGACACAATGCTTAGGGGAGAAATAAACCTGAATGTTTATATGCCACCCTCGGGAATATCAGAGGGGTATCATCCACTAACATGTAACCTCCAGAAGAATTAGTGCTGTACTTGCAGATACCCCCTGCCTGTCAATCACTGCACATGTATCGAGCAGACAATCAGGGAGATTCAATAAACGTTCTTATCGTTTAAAATGGTGTTAATTTTGCCCCAACCAATCAGAACTTATGTAACATTTGAAAGCTAACATCTGATTGGTTGGGGCAAAATTAGCACCATTTTAAACGATAAGAACTTTTATTGAATAACCCCCTATATCCTTTCCTAACTGGTCAATACAAGCAGTGTGATATTTCTGATTCAGGGAGGCCAGTCAAGCAGATCAGGCCTGGGCATTTTTGCTAAAGCCTGTGACCAAAATGGGGTTGTGCCTTGGTGATTGGATTGCTGGGAAATAAGACAAACCACAAATAAAGGTACATATCAAGGTAAGAATCCGCTACTCACAAGGATGCAAATTCACTTTATTGAAGTCATATTGCAAAGTTGGAGACACACGGACCGTGGGAGGTGACTTCTGAGGAAGTGGGACCTCCCACAAAACGCATCAGGCAGGTGGGCTGTCCTTTGTCCGCTGTGTTTGGTCCGTGTGTCTCCAACTTTGCGATATGACTTCAATAAAGTGAATTTGCACCATTTGCATCCTTGTGAGTAGCGGATTCTTACCTGGATATGTACTAATATGAATCAGGGGCTGGGAGGAGTTGTTCAGAAGATGGACGCACCACATGGACAGTCTGCCTAGGTACGAGTGCTGCCTTTACCTGTTATTCATACGGATTTGCACAAATAAAGGTACATTTACAAACAGATTTCACATTAAGTGCTTCATAAACATTACTCCGCTTACAAAGTGCAGTAAAATAGATTTGTATATTACCAGCCTAATTCCCTTATTCACATCTCAACATCACCTTAAAGGGCAACCATACTGTCAAAATGACTTTGCATCATTTTAGTTTTAATATAAATACATGGACTCTGAAGTGTATTTATGTTGCTGCATGCCTTCAATTCAGTACTTGTTTTGTTCAGCCTAATTCTTTCCCTTTTACTCTTAACCCAACCCCTTCTTCCATCTGACACGACTTTCTGAAAAGTCAAGCATGCTCAGTAATCACGAGCCAGCACTATTGGGTGGGAAAATTTCCCACCATGCAATTCACTTTATTCAGTCTCTATGCCCTTTAAATATTCCCTTTAATAACATATTTAATTTATATAAGAATATATGAAAGGAATTTACTTGCCAATGCAGTTTTGATCTTTTTATTATAAAAATCAATTTTCTTTGTTACAATGCAAGGTAATAGTAATTATAAAATATTTTTACATGGTCATTTGATTTTTTTTTTTCTTTGATTTTTTTTTATTATACACAGCTTATAAAGTAAAGCACTTATTTTACAAAAACATAAAAAGAAAATAGTGTACTAGTGGCTCTGAGTGGACCAAATGTTGGTCATTACATAATACATCCATGTGCAAATCTGTCATACCAGTGGCATGACAAATGACGTAGGTGAAAGCTTCAGCTACATTAAACGACTTCCTTCACTTTGAACGGATAAAGACTTGTGTGTGCGGTTTTATCTACGCAGTGCACGCAATCAGGAGTGATACAGAGTTGAAGGAGAGTGAAGACTAAAATATTAAAGGGACACTAAACGTGCTGTAACGGACTCCGAGACAGTCACTGCACATGTATCAAATAAGGCTACGTTTACCCGACAGGCATATGAATATTTAATTTGCAGTTTTTAGATGGGAAAATATGGAACCGCAAATAAACCCCCACACGCCATTTGTGTGAAAGTAGCCTAATGACATGTTGAGGCATCAAGATTGGTCACTCCACTACAGACTGACCTCTTCCTGACCAGGCTAAAAAGTGATAAAATCAATAGTCATCCATTCTCTTCCATTCTGATTTAGTGTTCATTCTCCTTTAAACATTGACTTTCAGGATAATGTACACAGGGCTGTTGGCACCATGGCTTCGCTGTTCATCGGGGATTCTGCCTTACAGCAAATACAGAACAAACCAGTCTCTCTAACCCCTTACAGGCCAGGACATCTTTGGGGTAAATTGTAGTTTCTGCTAAAGGCAGAAGTTTACAGACTTTCTAATCTCACAGCGATTCCTGGTCTCCAATATGGTTAGAAATGACCAGCTATCCCCTGCCATCTAACAAGACATTTTTAGCTAATGGGACGATTATAGAACTATGGTAAGATGCAGGTAAAAACTTAAAAAAAAAAAAAAAATTGGAAAATTAATAACCAGTCACTCAATTATCAATACACCAACAGCTGCAATTTAAAGGGATATCAGGCTCTTAGGCTGGGTACACACCAGAATATATTTTCGGCTGTGCATCGGTCGGTCATCTCCTGGTGTGGGGCAGCCGGCCGCAACCCGGCCGGCTGCCTCATCTCTCTGTTAATCTACCAAGTTGTATACAAGCACTTGCCTAAATGAAATTAATCTCGGCTCATAGAAAAACCTGTATGTTTGGGCAATTTAACATTACAACCACACGGGAGGGCCAAATGCATGGGTGCAAAACCGTGTCATGGTCAGTTCTTAGTCACATGATTAGGATCAACACAAACAAGACACCGCACTAACAGAGATGTTCTTGCTAATAAATGATCCCCCATTAATAATTCCCTCCACGTCTGTGTTAAACATGTTAGAATAGGCAAACGCTTTGTAAATGTGTAGAATTTGAAGAACATTGCGACAGACTGCTACAGATTTAAAACACGCAATAGTAACTTTCCAGCCATTTGTTATATCACAAACAAACAGCAACAATTACCGGACACCCTGTCAATCACTGAAACCGCCCCTTCAATGTAATGAAATGGGTTACCCGACTTAAACTCATCATGCTGTTTCTTCCATAGCGAAATCTACATACATAGTTTATCAATTGTTTTTTTTCCTATTTAGCATCTAACAGGGCTATTTTATTGATCTAGTCAAACACTCGCCCTTTAAGTTCAATGTCTACTTTTGTATTACTTCATGTTTGATAAGAACAATTCCAGTAAGGACGCCATTTTAAAATGACCCATACCTTAAAAAAAAACAGCTTCAAAATGGCTGCCAAAGGTATTTGCTCACAGGGTTAGTGTTTGCATCTACCTCCCGGTACAATACATTAAAGCCTTGCTCCAAATAAAAATATCGGCAATGTGACGGATCCATTTTATTTGATTTATGTGCAATTTATGTGCCATTAAAATCCAGATTCCCAAACTCTTAGGCTGGGAACACATGGGCAAACTATTTGTCCCAACCGAGCGTTCAGCTGGGACAAATGTACGTTGGTTGCGGCAAATTCGTCCATGGCTGAATTTGCGAACGATCGATCGTGCGGTTCCCTATCGATCGGAATTTTCCGACACGTCCAATCCGGACGAACGAACGAAAATATTGGCTGGTGTGTACCCAGCTTTATGTTACCGAGTTTAATGCCGAATTCATTTTTTCATGGGAATTTTTATAATTCCCTTTATTTATTTTCTGCCTGTAGAGAAACGATTCCATGTTCTTGAAATACCTTTGAAGAGAAGAGTAGTTGGCGTAAGACAGTTTTCCCTTCCCCCCCATAATGGGCAATATCTTCAAACAGCCCAGACTGTGAGTAAATGTCAGATTTCCATTACTATCCATATGGGGCCATTTTAACCGAGCTGTTTTCAGAGAGATTTTACATCACTATTTGCTCCAATTATGGCAGAGAGACTGTCCGTCATGTTACCAAACAACAGGCTTAGAAAATGAATCCGCTTTTAACCCTAGTAATGCTGAAAGAGGTGACACGTATAAATGGCATTCTATACATGTATATGTATGTATGGCTTTTAATGCCAATTGGGATTTGTGTGGGCACCATGCTGTTTCAGATACTTGGATTCCCTGAAATGTTCTAAAAAAAGAACATCAAGAAAAACAGGATGAACGCCAAAGGGTATAAAAGAAAATCCTACTAAATTCATGTAAAATAAGTAGACGTCATGTTAATGGAAATGAATAATACATAACATGTTTACCTGTAAACCAACATGAGACTAACAGCTGGAGTCAGTTATGGAAACAAGAATGACCTTGACATAACAAAGGTCACTGTAGGTTAATATCTTAAACTCTGAGGAGCACCAAACCCAACCCAACTCAGTAGGTGGAATTCTAATATTTTTTTTTAATGGAGTTTTAGTTTATTAGCAAGTACGATGAGTACAAGTCAACTCTAACAAGGGAATTCCCTCCCCTCGGCATGATGGGATCTAGGAAATTTGCATATAATAAAACTAAGCAACTCTGTCGTCCTTAAAGCCAAGTAAAGAATGGAAATTACTTTTACAGGTTTATTACCTATGTTCAGTTAAAGGACAACTCCACCCTCTTAATGACATCTTTTAGAAAGAATGGTCCCTTTGAAATATGTAAATATCCTACTTTGTCATCTGGAATCTGGCTCCCCATTAAACAGTGCATTATCTACAAAATCCTTCTCTTAACATTTAAATCCCTTCGCTCTGCTGCTCCTTCTTATATTTCCTCTCTAGTGTCCCCATATGTCCCTGCCCGTACCCTCCGCTCATCACAGAACCATCTCTTATATAGACCCACCACCCACTCACACTGCTTCCTCTCGCCTTAAGCAAGTTTTAAAACAACATAGGACTGTTCACACTGGACCAGTTATTATTATAGCACTTCCACCCTTTCCTATGTATCTGTATGTTACCCACCTAATTAGATTGTAAGCTCTACGGGGCAGGGACCTCTTTGCTCATGTTTCAAGCACTTGTATATTTCATGATGCTCTTACTTATATATATATATATATGTGTTTTTATTTACTTATACGACTTTTTGTATTCTATATTGTACAGCGATGTGTCCCCTAGTGGCGCTATATAAATAAACATATACATACATACTGTATAATCTGTATTGTTATAATGTACAGCGCTGCGTACCCAAGTGGTGCTATATAAATAAACATATACATACATACTGTATAATCTGTATTGTTATAATGTACAGCGATGTGTCCCCTAGTGGCGCTATATAAACAAACATATACATACATACGTACATCATTATATCATACTGTATAATCTGTATTGTTATAATGTACAGCGCTGCGTACCCAAGTGGCGCTATATAAATAAACATATACATACATACTGTATAATCTGTATCTTTATAATGTACAGCGCTGCGTCCCCAAGTGGCGCTATATAAATAAACACTTTTTTAATTCTGTCCTTAACAAAAGTTAAACAAGACAGTGTTAAAATATAAACCACACGTCATTCTTAGGGCAAGTTTACCCTTCAATTGAAAATATAGGGAAATCATCCCCCAAACCTGCAATAGATAGAAATTGAGAGATGTA
The DNA here is from genome assembly GCA_019447015.1 of Hymenochirus boettgeri. Taxonomy (NCBI): domain Eukaryota; kingdom Metazoa; phylum Chordata; class Amphibia; order Anura; family Pipidae; genus Hymenochirus; species Hymenochirus boettgeri. The sequence goes on along the minus strand of CM033471.1, from coordinate 19,369,056 downwards.
AGACTAACCTGAAATGCTTTAACATCCTATTACTCTTCTTTCTGCCTCCTGGTTCTTCCAGATAGCAGCCGTTAGTCATGGAAATGACAGTTGACATCACAGCCAATGACTGAATGCTATTTCCCTAGCTGACTCTTCTGAGCATGTACAAGCTTGTAACAAGCTCTGAGAGAATGTAGAGGAGGCCGAAACCTTTTCAGAGGCAGAGGGAAGTGGGAGGAGAACATTACACTAGATAACAGGTTAGTCCTACATCTCTCAGCTTTCTAACTATTGCGGTATTTGGGTTTGGTTGGCCCAATTACGGTAAAAAGAAAATGGGGTAAAATTTCTTTCCAGTTTCTAAGAGCCCTATGACTATCAATGCATTGCAACTAGTGACACATTGTATAGCACTGATGGTACGATTTCATCTTAACTGATTACAAATTCATAGAACGGTTTATAAACAGATGGGGGATAAAAACAGAGTGTGTTTATAAATACAATACAGTATCGACATTACACGGAACATTAATAAAAGGTTAAAACAGTTGCAGCTTTTAAAAAAAAGATAAAATCCCCCAAACGTTTCTGCTGCCAGAGTGGCAAATATGCTGGTAACAGAACAAGGTTATCATTTAAAGTCCAAGCTATTTTGATAATCATTTAAAATGATATACAAAAAAACAATCTTTACCTTCCCTTGTGCGCTCTGGAACCCCTTAGACAGTGTAGTGGTATTTCTGTTTAGTGGTATTGTCATTCTGTAGTGGTGTTTAAATAATAACACAACTGGGTGCTAAGTATACAATTTGTGCCAGTGCCAAATAATCCGGCTAAAAATCAGTCAAGTCGCTTTTAGAGCAGACATTGGTTTAGCCATTTTTTCTGGGCAGCAAAAACCTCTATTTTTGAATTCCCAGTGGATCAAGTTCAACCCACAAAATATAAATAAGAATTAAATAAAAACAGGAAATGTAGGGAAAATGCAAATTAATCTTCCAAGGAATATTGATCATTAGTTATTCAGCAACCCTGTTCGCTAAACGGACACAGAGCTCAATACAAAACTCTAATCTCCGTAACCGCCCTATTAACCGTCCCTTATCGCAATATAAAAACCAGCGCAAAGAAGGTAAAATATTAAGAACCGGTTCTCGCATTTCCTTTTTTTTTGGTATGTTAAGACCTTGTCCCTAGAAATCTATTTAAGGCATTTAGTGTTTCATTTGCAAAAATAGATATTTATATAGATAGATAGATATATATTTGTACAAATTAGCGTTTTCAGTGGTCATGGGATTCTTTATAAAAGCGGTGCCGTTCTGGGGAAGGAGGGCGAGAATTAAGTGTTCGTTTTATGGCACAAAATATTAAGACGCGGTAAAGGAAGGGCTAAGAAAATATAAATATATATATATAGATTTTTGTTTTTCAATGTCTCTGTACAGGTAATTCATAGTCTGAGACCATTCTAACCTCCTCAGGAGGTTATGAAAACAATGACACAATGGATGCGGAAATCAAGGTCCTTTTGGGTCTGTTCACCCGGAATATTTACAAAACGAGATCTCAGGAAGAGTCTGTACATGGTGATGGTGGTGGCGGGTAGAGGTGGTGAGAGTAACTTCGTTCTGTGTAGGGAGATGGGGGGCAGCTCTCATAGTTCTCCTCCGCTGAAAGATACTGACTGCGTGGGGTGGGGGGTGGAGGGACCGGTTCGGAGTCGTAATTGAGGTCGCTGGTGTAACCCTTTGCTGCCGTGGAGGTTAAACGGTGGCTGGGTGTATAGTCACTGTCACACACATCAGTGCTGCAAGGAGTTGTAGGAGGAGCAAAGTGACGGTAGCTGTACGGCCTGTAGCTGGAAGAGAAGTCAGAATAAAATTAGCAGGGACTAGAAAGAAGGAATAATCTCTGCCCAATAAAAATGCAGAAATATATACGTGCAGCCAATCAAAATGCAGAACAAAAAAAAAAAAACTCAAATTAAGGTCAAGACATTTCTCTTCTCATGCAAATTCTGCATTTACTGGGCATCCAAAATGCTTCACTGTTGTCTTCTTACCTTTCTAACAGATCTCTGTCCCCTGTGCTAATAAGACCTCACGTCTTCTGCTTAGTGTGGGGTTTCCCCAGGGCTCTCTTCTGGGACTGTTACTGTTCTCCCTCTACACTATCTCTTTGGGAGATATAATCAGTTCATTTGGCTTTAAGTATCACCTTAACGCTGATGATACCCACAGCTATGTGTCCACCCCCACACTAACCCTGAAGTTCAATCTCAAATCCTTAAACTTAATCTATCCAAAAACTGAACTTATTATTTCCCCCCTAAACCTAGCCCACCCTTCTCTATTTCTATTAATAATGTGGTCATTAACCCTGTTGAAACTGCTCGCTGTAATCTTCAAATCATCCCCTTCCTCTCTATCTACTGAAAGGCTTGTGCATGCCCTTGTCCTCTCCAGTCTTGACTACTGTAATACTCTTCTACTTGGTCTCCCGGCCTGTCATTTCTCCCCTCTCCAGTCGATCCTGAACTCAGCAGTTCGGATCATTTCACTCTCCTCCAAGCGTGAACCTGCAACTCTGATGCTGCTGGAAAGCTTCCCATTAAGCAAAGAATAATATTAAATAACCTTCTTTTGACCTTTAAATCTTTACAATCTTCTGCACCCCCCTACCTATCTTCTCTCTTGGACCATATACTCCTGGCTGTGCCCGCCGTTTCTTACAAGAAAATCATACCCACAAACCCCTAATGAACACTGCCTCCTCCCGCCTTAAACCATTCTCCCTTGCTGCTCCCTTCCTTTGGAACTCTCTCCCTCTCTCCCTTCGCCTGGTGACATCCATTAATACTTTCAAATCTAGACTGTTATCCTACCTTTCTGAGCACCAACACTATTAATGATTGTTAACCAGCTCAACTACCCTTCCCCACACATGTATGAATGTTGTCCTACCCACTTAGATTGTAAGCTCTTCGAGGCAGGGATCTCATTCCTAATGTGTCAAGGCATGCTGCACTTATATCAATTCATCCATAACATTTAAATGTACGTATTCTTAACCTATGTATGAAATTGTATTTAATTTTTATCTATCTGTATAATGGCACTTATCCCCTTGTTTGTATAATCTGTATTTTATAATGTACAGCGCTGCGGACCCAAGTGGCGCTATATAAATAAACATATACATACATACTGTATAATCTGTATTGTTATAATGTACAGCGCTGCGTACCCAAGTGGAGCTTTATAAATAACATTATCCATACATACATTTCTTGCTAGAAAGACTGATACATTAGGAGTCTAATTTGTAACAGGGATGGTGACGGTGGTTGCTGTTAACAGAAGGTTCATTAGAAATATGTAAAATAAACACGAAGACCAAGACAGGAGTAAAACATTGATGCGCAGGTGTAAATAACTGCACCCAGCTAGACAAACTGTAGTAATGGAATGTAAATGTTCTACCTGTACCTGTACGATCTATGGGTGGATGGACTGTTTGACGAATATCCGAATTCCATTGTGTAATGTGAACGTTCGGTAGCTGGGGATGGAGGAGGGTTCAAGATCTGCAAAAAAAAAAAAAAAAAAGGACGACAACATTTTTAGGGAATTTCATACTATGGGGCTTTGGCAAACTTTTGCTTTGTTCTTTTTACATATTCTAATAATCTGCAACAACCAATCAGATATGATCTTACAGATCTAACTAGTAAAAAGCCAACATCTGATAGGTACCCCTAGATGGGTACTTACTGGTGGAAAATATGTTCCTTTGGTACTGGATGAGCTACTAGATGAAGCTCCAGTGACATGTGCCCTGTCGTAGGGGGGTCCGCTGCTTCCGGCCATGATGCTTAGGGAGCTGATGACAGATTTCCCACGTGACATTCCTGTGTTGGCAAAGGGACAAAGACTTTTAATGCAAGTGCTACAATCCCAAATGAACACGCACAAAAGACAACAGTCCAAGGAACGTCAGAAGGTGAGTTCTAATGTATGTTCCACCTTTACACTTCTTCCTAGGTCAGCTAAGCTCCTGTTTTCAATGAGATAGAAGTGGATCAGTTAAAATAGCTATGCTCATTAGTGTAAACAGAACCAAAGAGAGTTTGAGAATATATCCTACCCCTGTAGTGGATTTCTATGGGAGGAACTGTAAGATTATAACCTTATAATCTTACAGTTCCAGGAGGAGAAAGGAACCAGAAGCCCCAAAGGGGTAGGTTATAATAAATATTGCACCCCGAACTGTAAATTAAAGGGATATTAGAAGTCACCTTGGAGTTCCGTGCCCTGTATAAAAGGTACTCGGCCTGCGGCCTCGTGCTTTTATATGGAACTCCTTGGTGACTTCTAATATCCTTATAATTTACAGTTGGGGGGGCATTATCCACTATATAAATCAGACCAGCTTCCCAGCAGATGTCGCTAAACTGGAACCTACAACCTTCAGCATCCCCTGCATGTGTAGTTCCCCCTTTTTAAACCCGCCAGTTGCCAAGTTCAGCTTGTTCCATAATTGCAGACTATTTATTTTTAAACCAGCAAGTTCCTTATTAATGAAAGGCCCAAGGAAATAAACTTCCCAGTAGACACATGGCGTAACGTGACACTGTTTTACACACAATGGATAATTAGGACAGAGATGCTCTTCCAGCCCTTCTAGTAAAAAGGAAAACAGCTACAAACTTGTATACAAAGCTGCAGGAGACCGAAGCAAACCACTAAGACCATTCAGACAAGCCGAGGGGAGGGGCCCCTACTTAAACGTCCCCTAGATCAGTCACACTAATTACATGTGCACTAGAGGACATGCAGATCCACATGAAAGAAAAATCTGAACAGACCTAACCAAGGACCATTCGGTTCTTATGCAGATTTGCTATATTAAAGTACAAAGAGCAATCTTGGTTTGTTCTAAACATCCACTATTAACTCAATCAGGAAAAGGGATAGAAAGAATTTACAGTGCATGTTGTCACCCATATTCCATATTGAACATGCTTCTTATTCTATACAGACTAAAAAACCATACTGATAAATATGACGCATGAATTTCCTTAAGAGCTAAAAAGAACTATTCCTTTAATGTATTGATTGAAGATTGGGAAGTAAAGGAGCGATGTCTTACCTTCTGTTTTTCAATCAATATCACAGAAGCCAGGGACGAAGATTGCAGAAAATTCCCGACCGCTTCCTGGTTCTAATCAACTATATTATAGTGTGAATTATCACACATGAACGCTATAGTGGATTAGAACCAGGAAGTGGTCGGGAATTTTCAGTGCTGCTGCGGCGAATGGCACGAAAGGGAAGTTGCTGCAATCTTCGTCCCTGGCTCCTAAGATATTGATTGAAGAACAGGAGGTAAGGCATAGCTCCTTAACCTACTGATCTTCAAATAAAACATTGGATGTACAGACATGTACGGACATTCCTTTACTGCAATGTCTGTACAAGAGCGGTGGTAACTGCCTACATGGCATGGGGATCAGCTGGCCGAGCAGATCGTCTCTCATTTAAAGTAAAATAGACACAGACCAATAGAAATGATCTGACGGGAATGACTGACATTGATGCAGATAGTGGTAGTTTGTGCTTTTACAACTGATACATCACTATTTTCCATACAGTAAGTAGTTTATATACATTGCATGGCACCCGTGCCCTGTTACCATCTACTGATCTCTATTTTTGTGCAAAAATTCTTAACGCTACCAGTTTTATCTGCAACCAAACATGATAATTGAAAATAATCAAGAAATCTGGTCTATGCTCCAATGAATCGAATTTACTATTCCCAAACTCACCTGGAAGTGACCCAGTCAGTGAACTAGGGTGAGGCACATATCCCAAAGGAACAGTGGCTGGTCCGTGAACCACATAGTCATTGGCCATAGTCTCCCCATCTCCCTTCATGCGGGGACACAACACTCGCTGACAGATAAAATACAGTCCACCAACCACAAAGACTGTTAGGATGACCCCAATGATGGAACCAATCGTGTTGGTTGATGGGGGAGGTGGTTCCTCTGTGGGATCTGAAAAAATTCATTAAATTAGTAAGGAGCATTGGCAGTAAGAAGCGGTTTCATTCAATAATTTGTTTTTAAATAAATCTGTAAAATACTGTGACTGACATACACATATCAGCTCATGTACCCTGCACCAGCTTGTTTTCTAAAAAGGATTCTGTCTCCTCCCCCTGCTCTATGAGCTTGTTCTGAGCTGGTTCATGTGCAGTGTTTGGTATGAGCTGGGTGACATATTGGGGAACCCCAGTCAATCATTGAGTGTGATGTTAGCAAAACATGATTGACAGCAAGGAGGGTGTAGGTGGCAGGGCTTCATCACAGAACATAAAAAAAAGGCTGTAAAACAGAACTTTCAATAGAAATCTGTTGCATTCAGTTAGATCAACTGAACTTAAAGTTTAGTTCTTGAAGACGTTTCGCTAGTCATCCGAGCATTCTATACAAATCCCTTTTTATCACTCTGTAATGTTGCCCATGGGAGAGAATTTATTAATAAGACAACTCACAGCAAGCCTGTTCATCAGAACTGTCGCTGCAGTCAGGACTGAGGTCACAACGTCGATGTTTCCCTATGCACTGTCCACTGCTGCAATGGAACTCGTCAGGAGAACAGACTTCTGTGTAGAGAGAACAAGCAAGGGTTACAACCTGTTCACATATTTATACACAAAGTCCAAATGTACGAAGAGAACAGGTTTGAAACGTACTCTGCATGTTAAGTTAGTGGAGAACACCAACAGGACACACAGAATATCGCTTGTATGTAAACACACTGCAATGTGGGATAAAAGTCAAAAGGAAAGTCTGCATGCAATTTAAAGGGCAAGTGCAATGCCCAAAATAAGTTTATTAAAAGGACTTTTAGAATTACCATGGCGATAGAAGACATTACTATTACCCGTTTTTACTTACTATTGCAGATCTCTGCTGTAAAACAATGCTGCTCTGGAAAATCTCCCAACCCCCACCTCCTTGTCCAACATGAAAGCCCACGACAAGAGATGAATGGACTGTCAGCATGTCAGAAAAGGGGTTGGGTGATGAGATGTCAGCTGCACCAGGATTGAGACGTTATGGTGGTCATAGATTTAACGATCGCACAACGGAATATTCCGATATCGGCCGAAGACTGTACGATAAATTTTCAATGTGCGAGCATGCAAAAATTTCTACCACCTCTGATCCGTTTTTTTTATGCTAAATTGAACTAAACTTTTGACCAATATTTTAACCCAATGGACCGGAGGAAAATAATAGCATTTGATTGGGTTGGAATATCGTCCCGTGTGGACAAAGCATTACATCACAGAGATCTGCAATAATGAATACAATATAGAAAAAGAAGGTTGGAGTAATGTCTATGTATAATGTTATTTTTCTAATATTGTTTTATGGTCACAGCAATTGCCCTTTGAAAACCAATAGAACAGGTATCCGACGGAGTCCATATTACAGACAGCGATCGGGTGAACCTGTTAGGTACCTTTACAGTTCTTCTCATCTGACTTGTCTTGACAGTTTGCTTCTCCATTACAGCGCAAAGACGAGTCAACGCATTGTCCGCTAGCGCACTGGTACTGAGTGTCCGAGCACATAGGGCAGTTGTGTTCATCGCTGTGATCCTCACATTCAGTGAAGCCATCACAGCGCCATTCTGCTGGGATACAGTCAACCTCCCCAGTAAAACAGGTAAACTGCAGGGGAGAGCAAGTGGGAGGTTCTGTGGGAGAACAAGAAAACAGATCAGATCGATTCCTTCCATGTCTTTCTATGTAACCCCTAATCAAAAATACACACTAAAAACTTAACAGTACAGAAATACAGTTACTGTCCCCTACCCTAGCTCAGTGATCTCTGACATGCTCAGTGTCATTCACCTAGGAAGAGAGACGATTTCTCCAATCTGATATTTTATATACATTGTATATAGGCTTACAGTGTTAAGGTGACCATACGCATGCGATTCCCACAGCATGCGTGCCGACAGATCACACGGATATCTGTTGGCACACATGCAGTGGGAACCACACACATGGAACCAACCTATCCCCATATGCAGTATGGGGATTGGTCGGCCGTGCGGCCATACACAGAACAACGGGGAGCCGATACCTATCGACATTTTCTGTCTTTCCTGACCGACCGTAATGGAGACTATGGTAGTTTGTTGACACTGCAGTCGGTCGGTTTCAGCCTCTACACACGGACAATAATGGGTAAATCCCATCATTCCCCAATGAGATTTACCCAAGTGTGTATGGCCACCTTAACAAGGGATTTTTGCACTATCAATCTAGCCTGTGTCTATATACAATGTACACAGCAAGTCATGGTGATCTTTGAGATCATTCATTAGTGCAGAGTGCTCTTAAACCCATCTATAGATGTACATAAATGGCCACTAGATGGCACTGTTTGTTATCCTATAGAAATAGGATTTGAGAGGAGAGCATGCATAGTTGGCAAGATACCTGGCAAGTCTACAAATATGAAGTGAATATTCTGAAAACAATAAACTGGGCTCTTGTAATTTACAGGCTGTTTAATGGGGGGAAAAAATCCCTATAATAAATAGGTCACATCATCACTGTAACTTTTTTTACTTGCGTTGAAGGTGGTTAACTGTGAATACTGAGCTATTAAAGATCCAACCTTCCCTCCTACACAAAAGGCCTTTCAGACTATGACCTCTAGTAACCTGCCCATGAAACCTGATAGAATGCAGTGGGGAGCAAAGAACCAGCCAATCAGAAAAGCAGCTTCAGGCAGAGCAGCATGAAAGATTACTGGGTTTCAGGAAAGAACAGGTTCTTTAAAACACAAAGCAGGCTTAGTGTTAACTCTTAAATTCCAGTGAATCTTTCAATCTCGGCTGTACTTTCGTCCAATTTGAACAATAGTTTGAATGGACATGTCATTCTCCAATAGGTCGCATGATCAGCTGCATCGAAATTTTGCTTTTTTTTAGTCTAACCAATCAAAATTTGTGATTATCTTTGCACTACAACAGATGTACAAAAGAAACTGCTTCCCTTTAGCGTAGCCTTTCTAAGGCCAATCAAGAGCTGGTGCTATTTACAAGTTGAGAAATGTCTCTGGGACGGATTCAATCTATCCTCTGATATTTATCCACATACAGGACAAGGCCCTATAATCTCAACCCAGAAAAAGTAAATACATTGCACAATGCAGAACTGCTCGAAACCTGACCGGCTTATATGGATTACGTTGTTTTCGATTAAAACTTGAACAAATATGTCACATAGCAGAAACTGAATGGAAACACCTACCCCCGCAGGAAAGCTCATCCTCCTGCAGAAGAACAAGATGCATTGGGCAGGAACAGCGAGTGGTTCCATCTCCTTTCACTATGCAAATGTGGGAGCATCCGCCATTGTCCTGGGAACATGGGTGTTCCTCTAAAACAAGAACAATGATAAATACAATTAACATATATGTAACGATCGCAAGAGTTAAAACAAAGAGCTGGTACAGAATAACGATGGGTTGGAAATGTAATCACTGACACAATGATCTTGTTTAAGTTCACTACTTTATATCACTTTGCTATTTCATTCCATTCAGAGAATACTGTATTTTATAAAGTACTACCAGTTGTACCCGGCGTTGCCCGTGTACACATGTGGATATAGTATTTGTTACGTGCAGGTGTGTGTTAGATTAGAAGGAAGAGACGGTAATGTACGCCGTTTATTTAATAGTTATGAGTTATGGAGGTGAACATATTGAGAACACATGTTTATAGCAAAATTTTATATACAACGTTATCAGTTTTTCCACTTGGAGCGTGAATATACAAAATGTTGTGGTGAACATGCTACATAGAATTTGCCTTAGGGAAAACACTTTGATTGACAACTGACAACTGAATATCACAGAACTTGGGTGACTGACAGGGGTCAGTGTCTCTGATCATGTGACGTGGGCCCTTTGTCTGTTATTGAAGTCGGGCTTCATTCTGTTGCGCTGTCTGAGCATTGTGTGTTTTTATTAAGCGTGCTCTATTTTTTGCACATTAGTGAGCAGTGTGTCACCTTGTTTGCACTGTAACACTTTATCCTTGCACAAGGATCACTTTATATTGACTATTCAATCCCAATCAATAAAGTTACTTTCTGGTGTGAATTAAAAGTGCCATGATGTCTTTGTTCTTTTAGTTGTAACTGTCTGAAGTGTGGGCAGTGTTTGGTAATGCAGTCCCATGTCTGCAATGTCAGGGGGAGGGGGTGACCATATCTGGTGGCATTCTCACAACATTTGGGGACATGGTTGCGATATTTGGGGGCATGGCAGTTATCTTTGGGGGTGTGGCCTTGATGTTTGGAGTATGCGCATGGCCATGATGTTTAGGGGTGTGGCCATGGCAGTGATACCTGGGGGCGTGTTTACATTTCAGGAGCTGCTTTAAATTTCTTAGCATGACAATAACCGCAAAAGTGATTCATATCAAAAATAGTAAGTCTTTCCAGGGTTTATATTTGTATATAAAGGTCATTCATATCACCAATAGTAACACAGTCTTTCCAGGGTTTATATTTGTATATAAATGTCATTCATATCACCAATAGTAACACAGTCTTCCCAGGGTTTATATTTGTATATAAATGTCATTCTTATCACCGATAGTAACATAGTCTTTCCAGGGTTTATATTTGTATATAAATGTCCATTCTTCAATATCAAAATAGTAACAAGTCTTTCCAGGGTTTATATTTGTATATAAATGTCATTCATATCACCAATAGTAACACAGTCTTTCCAGGTTTATATTTGTATATAAATGTCATTCATATCACAATAGTAACACGTCTTTCCAGGGTTATATTTGTATATAAATGTCAACATATCACCAATATGAACACGTCTTTCCAGGGTTTATATTTGTATATAAATGTCATTCATATCACCAATAGTAACACAGTCTTTCCAGGGTTTATATTTGTATTAAATGTCATTCTTATCACCAATAGTAACACAGTCTTCCAAGGTTTATATTTGTATATAAATGTCATTCATATCACCAATAGTAACATAGTCTTTCCAGGGTTTTATTTGTATATAAATGTCATCATACCACCAATAGTAACAGTCTTTCCAGGGTTTATATTTGTTATAAATTTCATTCATATCACCAATAGTAACAGTCTTTCCAGGGTTTATATTTGTATATAAGGTCATTCATATCACCAATAGTACACAGTCTTTCCAGGGTTTATATTTGTATATAAATGTCATTCATACACCAATAGTAACAGTCTTCCCAGGGTTTATATTTGTATATAATGTCATTCTATCACCGATAGTAACATAGTCTTTCCAGGGTTTATATTTGTATATAAATGTCATTCATATCACCAATAGTAACAGTATTTCCAGGGTTATATTTTTATATAAATGTCATTCATATCACCAATATTAACACAGTCTTTCCAGGGTTTATATTTGTATATAAATGTCAATCATATCACAAATAGTAACACAGTCTTTCCAGGGTTTATATTTGTATATAAATGTCATTCATATCACAATAGTAACACAGTCTTTCCAGGGTTTATTTTGTATATAAATGTCATTCTTATCACAATAGTAACACGTCTTCCCAGGTTTATATTGTATATAAAGTCATTCATATCACCAATAGTAACAAGTCTTTCCAGGGTTTATATTTGTATATAAATGTCATTCATCCACCAATAGTAACACAGTCTTTCCAGGTTTTAATTTGTATTAAATGTATTCATATCACCATAGTAACAGTCTTCCAGGGTTTATATTTGTATAAAGGTCATTCATATCACCAATAGTAAACAGTCTTTCCAGGGTTTATATTTGTATAATAATGTCATTCATATCACCAATAGTAACAGTCTTCCAGGTTTTATTTGTATATAAATGTCATTCATATCCACCATAGTAACAGTCTTTCCAGGGTTTATATTTGTTATATAATGTCATTCATATCACCAATAGTAACACAGTCTTTCCAGGTTTATATTTGTATATAAATGTCATTCTATCACCAATAGTAACACAGTCTTTCCAGGTTTATATTTTGTATATAAATGTCATTCATATCACCATAGTAACACAGTCTTTCCAGGGTTATATTTGTATATAAATGTCAATTCATATCACCAATAGTAACACAGTCTTTCCAGGGTTATATTGTATATAAATATGATTCATATCACCAATAGTAACACGTCTTTCCAGGGTTTATATTTGTATATAAATGTCATTCATATCACCAATAGTAACACAGTCTTTCCAGGGTTTATATTTGTATATAAATGTCATTCATATCACCAATAGTAACACAGTCTTCCAGGGTTTATATTTGTATATAATGTCATTCTTATCACCAGTAGAACAGTCTTTCCAGGGTTATATTTGTATATAAATGTCATTCATATCACCAATAGTAACAAGTCTTTCCAGGGTTATATTTGTATATAATGTCATTCATATACACATAGTAACATAGTCTTTCCAGGGTTTATATTTGTATATAAATGTCATTCATATCACCAATAGTAACACAGTCTTACACAGTATATTTGTCTTACAGACCTTAAGGGAAATGTCTCATTCCCTCTGTTATAGAAGCTGTTTTTCTGTGTGTGCAGCTGAGTTGTGTAGCCGTACATTACACTGTAGCACACAATACCTAGGCCCTTTGTCTATGTTACTGAATTGGGGAATCACACTCTGCAAGTGACGTGCAGGCTTTTTGTTATTTAAACTTTGATAGGGCGTCGCTGTTATGTGGATGCATTCAGGGGTGTGGCTGTGTGGCGAGCACATACATACAACATACATACAAGATTTCTACTTTATATAGTAGATTTATGTAGCATTAAACTTTCCTTACTGGAAAAATAAAGCTAAGTTATAAATAGGCCTGAATGAAATTTAGAATTCTTAACAGATAAAAATAAAATCTCAATTCTACAGGTTTCTGGCTTTTTCAGATTTCTGCAGCCCTCCTACAAGACTGTGTCCTGGACACACATCTAGTTGCACTTGCTCAGAATGTTATCTATCCCCCTACCTCTCCACCCCCAGAACTGTCAAGTAACTATTGGCTGACCTTCCTGTGACCTCTGACTGAGCAGACAGAAAACCATCATAACTCACTAGGAAGGAGGATGTGCCGTAACCCTGCTTAACATGATTTCTCCCCAATGCTACGGTATTCAGGTGACAATTACCGCTATCTGCTAGTTCCCAATTATAGAATCCATTCATTAAGATTTACAAATTAGCTTTAGTTCTCCTTTAAAGCTCATTGGTGTAAGTAATCACGTGGGTACTAACTATATTCCTTCATGCTCAGCTCGGTTACAGCATGAATGTCCGTCAGGAGTGGGATACGAGCTTGAATCTTTGTGCGGCCAACACGTCCAGTCTTCTCGATGCGTTCTATCATTTGCTGCTGTCTGTCGATCCAATACAAATGGTTGCCAAACACCGTAAGTCCAACTGGCTGAAGAACGTTGGAATCTTCCAGCACTATTCGATGGCCACCTAAAAAGCCATTAATTGAATAGTTAGGCTATATGCACATGGCTCTCTTAATAGTGTTCCAAATTGTTCCTCATCATACAGTAGATTTAATTGATTTTTGGTAAAACAATTAGGCTCTGTAAAAGTTGCTGTGTGTTTATTTGAATAAAATGTTATGGCTATAATAAGGATATAGCAAGCGAAAGGCCACACTTCTGGGTTATCGCAACAAACTTTATTTAGATGCTTACACAATTAAAAACATGGAACACGAGAATACGTCATCCACGCTTTTGGGGATTGTCATGCATAGTCAAGGGGGTGGTCCCAGGAACGCTTTGGATGACGTATTCTCGTGTGCCATATTTTTAACGACGTATGCGTCTATATAAAGTTTGTTACGATAACCCAGAAATGCGGCCCTTCGCTTGCATGTCTGTAGGATTGGCGGCACTGGGACTGCACTGGGATACGATTCCTGAATATAGTGTAAAAGAATATAATCAGCCTTATATAATAAGAGGTGCAAAAACATGCTTGTGCTATTTGCAGTAACCAATCAGATGATCCATTTTAACCGATCTACTACAGTTAGAAAACATTTAATAAAACCTGATTGGCTAATGCAGATTTAATAAAATGTGCAAAATTTTGCCTTTGCTGTTAATCAGCCCCAAAGTAATCGGTATACTATAAATCTATGGCTAATCCAGAACACAATTTAAATCTTTTGGGCCACTAATCACGCTATTACACATTGTTTACCGGACAGATCGCTGCTCTCGATCCTTCGCAGTTCAGAGTCGGCCCAGAAAAGCTTTCCCATTTTATTATCCAACGCGAGTGCAACAGGTTTGCTTAATCCAGTGAAAAACAGAACTTCCCGCTCGGTCCCATCCAGTGCGGCCCTCTCTATTTTAGCTGAACGTTCCTGAAGGTTGGTAAAGTACATGTACCTGAAAAAGTACGGTGAATGGTTAGCAGTGCAAAAAGAATTATTATGTAGAATTATTCTTACAACTTATTTGCCGACAAGCGTTCTGAAACAGACGGCATGCAAGGATTGGTTTAAAAAATCTGAAAGGGCTTCAGGTTAAATATTCTAGTTATAAGGCCATAAACTATTAGGCCATTAGATAGAGTAAATGTTTGATGGTTGAATCTAATGTCGCTAGGAGTGTGTTTTCGGTTGGCGGTTCTTACTTTACAAGGTTCCCATCTGACCCATTCATTTGACGATCAGAAGATGATTGCAAAAAAGACTGGGCCAGGCAGAAGGAAGGAGAGTCTAGTGTATGGGTCACTTTAAGGTTACTGCATATGATTCTGCAATGTATGCTATCTGTTCAGAAGGCACCAATCTTTACATCATAAGCACATCATACCCTCTCTCCGGATTTACAACAATTGCCCGGGGACGGTCATGCTCTTCTCTTAGTACAACCCCAATAGCTCTCCCGTCCAGGCGAGTGACGTTGATGACATTGGTGGCTTCACACGTCCAGTATATTAAGCGGCTGTACACATCGATGCTCATGTCATAGGGCTGCATGTCCATATTCTGGTTGGGGACGGTGCTTGCGACTACAGTCACGCTCTTTAAAGGAATTGATACAATACAAGTGAACACACCGGTGAGATGTTCAGGGTTTTATTAGGATTGAAATTAACCAGTTAGACATTTGAAAAGGCAAAAAATCTTGTATATGACAAAAAGCAACAAAGACAGGAATAAAAGGGATTTCCAAGGACATTATTCGGAGTGTCTGCCCAAGTAATAGGGCCAAATGTGTCTGTTAAGGGGCAGCTATAATTTTTTTCCAAATTGCCCATTACTAACTATCACTGTGCTGTTTATTTGTTGATCTGTCCTCTATTTCTTTAGATTTCCAGTCTGAAACATCTTACATTTTAGCTGTCAATCAAGTGCCTTATTATCAAACTCTTCTGCTGTGTGCAGTTTTACAGTTACCTGAATGGTGACTGTTGCAAAGTGTGAATTGCATTGTGGGAAATTCCCTCTCCCAGTGCGGCCTCATAGTGATTAGAGAGCCTGCTTGACTTCACATTTCAGATGGAAGGAGTCTTCAGTTAAGAGTGTAAGGGGGATACGAGTCCCAAGCAAAACAAGTACTGAAGTGAAGGCATGCAGAAACACACCTCAGAGCAATAGCTACTTACATGCATTTATTAATAGATTAATATGAGAAAGTAACTTTCCATATAGTTGCCCTTTAAGGAAAAATATCAGTTTGGTCACAGTCCTGTTAATGGTATTCTAGGATCCAATTTACTTCTGAGATCCAATCACTCAACCATGTACAGTCCTGAGCGTAACCAACCCGCAGCATTTTATTCATCAGAAAGTAGAATCCCCCATTCACCATCATCTAAGCCTCACCTGACTTCCATCCTCTTGAGCGCGGCGAATATTCTGCCGAGAGTCGATCCAGTACAGGTGCTTTTCCAACGGGTCATAATCGATGGCTCGGACGTTGCGCAGGTTGTGTATTGGGAGGATGATGTCTGGGCTTTGTTGTTCGTCTATCACCATACGATTTATGGCATTTTTCTGACTGAACAGAAGGAACGAACTTGGAGCTGTAATAATAAAACAGGTTTTCTTTAAGCACAAGACACAATTCTATACAACAGGGGTGCCCAAACGGAATCACTCTGGGGCAGCACTAGAGGCATCCCATGAGGTTACCGGGCCGCAAATGTAGCCCACCCTTGATCCGTCCAAGCCCCACCAAGAAATGCCCAAGCTCCGTCCTCTGCCCTACCCAACCGTGGATCGGCACAGGCCACATGAAATTGTAGGTGGGCCACTTGTGGTCCGTGGGTTGGTCGTCACTGCTACACAACTTTGTTATCAACAA
Source organism: Hymenochirus boettgeri (assembly GCA_019447015.1). Lineage (NCBI taxonomy): Eukaryota > Metazoa > Chordata > Amphibia > Anura > Pipidae > Hymenochirus > Hymenochirus boettgeri. Next base: position 19,352,604 of record CM033471.1, on the reverse strand, counting down.
ATCGATGCACAGAAATACACTTTACTTACCACTGCACGTCTTGTTATCTGCATTCAAAGTGTGATGAACAGGGCATCCGCAAGTATAGCCAGTGACCGGTGTGGCCAAGCAGAGATGAGAACAATGACCGTTGCTAGATGCGCACTCGTTCCACCCAGCCTGACGAGAGGAGTGGAACACTAGGATGTCCATAACAAAGTCAAGGTGGTCTTGGATCATAGTCCGGTTCTGCCCACTGGTCTTGTTGGCTCGCTCAATACTCCTACGGCTCCAGTCTGTCCAGTAGATGAAATCCTGGTACTGAGTTAATCCAAAAGGATGGGGCAGATCATCAGCGATCACGTCACGGTCCAGCCCTGTGGATCCAAAAGAAAACAATGTAATTGAACCAGAACAGAAAAAAAGGATTCAAACTGGAGATAATTTAAATGGATTTCCTACTAAAGCCGTCGTTCTCTCGCCTCGAGAAAATCTTTATTTTACAGAGCAGAAAACCCGACATTAAAAGTTGTTTCTTTAAGAGGAAAACATGGATTTGGGCACACTACAGGGTGATTGTGGTAGCTAACAAAGCTTTTGAACCAAGTGGATCAGTTACTTAAAAACACGCTGTTAAACATTTCCCCCTGCAGATAAATCCTTTTTAATGCAAATCGACTGAATGCGGCAAGCTGAGTTTGGCACCTGTCCATGTGCAGGCAGATTCCGGCGGAATGAAGAGCACGTGACCAGTGTTCCAGCCCCGTACATATTTCAAGGACAAATGCAAGAGATTAAAAGACCTCTCTGTAAAGACAGCAAACTGCTTTTATGCATGCATGCAGAAGAATTTACTATACGGGGCAGAGGTGTTTTGGCATTAAATGGTTAACAAAATATCCGGCCATTCTTTCTGGCAACGAAAGATTTTGTACAAGCTCCAGAGCTAGAGATGTGTCAGTGCCCATCTGTTTTGGAAGTCTACAATTGGGTTAACTAATAACTATTTTAGATGTGGCAAATTCAGTACAGCCCTCAAGGCCGCTATAACATGTGGGCACCAGATTGCTGGTTATGTTTCACAGGAACGTATCACTGCTTGCAGTCAATGGTAATTGGCAAGAAACCACACAAAAAAACAAAGCACTAAAAAAGCTTTGAATTGAACACTGCCGTCACCCCCTGGCACTGCCCATTGGTTACTTACCTTATAAGGACTAAAGGTCCTTATACACACGGGTCTGCTGTCACATATCAGCCATAGATTTCATTGGAATGTTGCCAATGTGTGGTGATAAACTACTAAACCATTCATATACTGTTGATTGGTCACAAGGAAAACGCATTGTCTCCCTCTTATAGGGGGTATCAACTGTTTACAATGCCACAAACGTAACAGAAGGAAATGTTCATGTTGTTGACAAACTGTTTCAGCCCATACACCAGGCGAGATTTTGCTAATATAAGACGTCTTACCCAGCATATTGGATGACTCTATAAGGTTGGTATCCAGATCTGTCCAGTAAAGTCTCCTCTCTGCATAGTCAATGGTTAGCCCATTGGCACGTCCTACGTTGGGCACTAGTGTGATACGCCCACTGCCATCCATGGCTGCTCGGTCTATCTTTGGCTTTCCACCCCACTCTGTCCAGTACATGAAACTGCAAAACATTGTTAAGAAAAGGAAAAATGAAAATAATATTTGTTGTGATCCTATTATTGTTCTTTCAAACACTTTTTATAGAACCTAAATAATGATCATCAAGTGATCAACTTATAATTAGAGATGGACACAAAACCGAACTCGAACCAGAACTTTATGAGTTTGGATCAACTTGAACTATATGAACTAGTTCATTTTTCTGGACTCGGATAATTATCGAATTAACGGACCGTTCGCTAACCCCTAGAATGTAGCGTTCGCTAACCCCTAGAATGTAGCGTTCGCTAACCCCTAGAATGTAGCGTTCGCTAACCCCTAGAATGTAGCGTTCGCTAACCCCTAGAATGTAGCGTCCGCTAACCCCTAGAATGTAGCGTCCGCTAACCCTAGAATGTAGCGTCCGCTAACCCTAGAATGTAGCGTCCGCTAACCCTAGAATGTAGCGTCCGCTAACCCTAGAATGTATCGTTCGCTAACCTTAGAATGTATCGTTCGCTAACCCTAGAATGTAGCGTTCGCTAACCTTAGAATATATCGTTCGCTAACCCTAGAATGCATCGTTCGCTAACCCTAGAATGTATTGTTAGTTTTCGATGATTCCTAAATGTATGGATTTTTTTCGCTAACCCTCGAAAGTAGCGTTAGTTTTCGGTAATCCTCAAAAGTATCATTTGATTTTGGTAACCCTCGAATTTATGGTTCTATTTTCGGTAACCCTCAAAAGTATCATTCAGTAACCCTCAAATTGGCCATAACAGATTGTAGCTTGTGCAAAACTCGACAATTGCCCGCTCGTGTTTAAGAAGTGTTTTAACAGGTTTTAGTGATAGTGACATGTTCCCCAGACCATTTCCCAGGTGCCACAGCCATTTACAGTAAGTTACCATTGTTAGTTTAGCTGTAAATCACCCAGACTTTTCGAACTATCACTCTCCCATTGACTTTAATGGGTCCGAATTTGAACTTTTACTGAAGTTCGAAAACGGACTGAACTTTATGAAGTTCAGCCATCTCTACTTATAATACACATTATATCCTTATAATCTGTACTTGGCTAGGTTATCAGCTATAATCAGTGTTTAGCTATGTCATCAGCTATAATTAGTGTTTAGCTAGGTTATCAGTTATAATCTGTGCTTGGCTATATAATTATAATTAGTGTTTAGCTAGGTTATCAGTTATAATCGGTGTTTAGCTATGTCATCAGTTATAATCTGTGCTTAGCTATATTATCAGTTATAATCAGAACTAAGCTATGCAATCAGTATGACATGATTTAGTAAAGCTTCTATATTATGAACATTAAAGCTATATAGTTTATAAGTATATTATAAGGAGGTTAGAAATAACCTTTAAGTTCCATTCCCTGTATAACTAATTATGTGGCCTCATATCTAAACGCCTAGTTGACAAATACAATTCTATGTACAGTAAGGATTTCATTATTTATAAACAGTGTATTTATCACCGCAGACATGATCTACAACCCCCTCCTGTACATCAATATTCTGATCTACACAAAACTACATGTCAGTTACCCCAGCAACAAGATACAATCCAGGTCTGTCTAAATTATATCAGATTTCAGGTCTCTGTTCCCATCAATTATAACCATGGATACCAGACAGTAGGCACTGTTAATAATGCGCCTTTGTTTTGGTCCACGGATGAAAAACACAAAGCACCTCTCAGTAACATATTAATCTGTGCAAATTCATTGAAAATTATTTCCATTTCCTTCAAGGGGTTTAAAAGGAACAAATACATTTCAAACAACTTTAACCATCTTAGTAAAGGTGTCACAACACAAAAGGGCATGTGTGAAGAGAAGCTCCTTTATGTCTAATTTGAATTATTTAGATTAATGGAACATATTCTTACAATTCTAATATTGTTATAAGCTTAAAGGGCAACTCCACCCCTCAAATGAAAAATTGGATATGGTTAAAATGCTGCACAATGTCCTGTTACCCCGTTTTCTGCTTCCTGTTTCTTCAAGTTAGCAACTGTCAATCATGGATGATAGTTGACATCCCAGCCAATGGCTGAATGCTATTCATCTAGCTGCATCCTCTGAGTATGCTCAAGCTCATATCAAGCTCCATAAATTGCTGAAGGGGGCTTGAACAAATATAGCTGTTAAATAACACTACATACCAAGAACATACCAGGCATAAGCTAATGATCCCAGAGGACAAGATAGAACTGTCTCTACACACTGCATTGTTAATGGATTCCCGTTTCCTGTTTGCATTTTTCGATTTAGATTTTGAAATGGGAATGCATGCATTAATGATAAAAATACACGCAGCAGTGTGCTTCAATAACGGACTGTATTGGAGCCCATTAATTGGAATGCTAATATGGCTTTGATGTAAGTATATATAGTTGCTGCAGTTGAAAAAACCCTAGAGCAGATGTTTTTTCCCTGCTCTGGCTGTACCATAAATAAAGGTTTTCTTGCTATTATATATCCTCTTAACACGAATGGCAATTTCTTACACAAAAAAGTAACGAGAACCGTTGCCCATAGCTGCAGGGGGGGTCATTAGAGTTCTACAGTATCCTGCAAAGCACCATTTAAACCAATAGAAAAGCTGTCAGAAGTCCTTCCAATACTTTTATAACATCACATTTAAAACCAAATGGAATATCCAACCACTTCAAATAAACATCAGTAAATACGGTAACTTTACAATGAAAGGAACATCAGATTGTTTAACTCCCAGATTGTTTGTAAGCCGCAACACAAACAGAACAACAAAATGTCTTGTGAGTTATGGAAAACTCTCTAAAGCAGTTGAAGATAATTTTGCAGCTGAATTTGAAATCCTTTTGGGATGAGGTGGACAGATGTAGGCCATTTCCGGGCAGGGTGGATATTTTAGAAGAAGTCTGGAGCCGACTGTTTCCCTCGAGTTTACTAAAAATCCAGATTCAGCTCCGTCCATCATCTGGAAAGTGTAAAGCTTAAAACTACAGAAAGGACACAGTGGAGTTAGGGTGGGGAGTCATGATCGGAATGTGCAGATTCGGCCAATCAAATCCCTCGGAACCAGGCAGAGGAAATGGACTTTTCAACGGTTGCCCATAAAGCAAAGTCAAGGCATAACAGCGGAAAAATGATAAAATTCCCATCTCTGCTCATGAAAACATTTGCAAATAAGGAACGGAGACTTCTGGGTAATTCCATGTTTCCATGGCAGCTTTTAGGAAAACTATTCCTTTAAAAAGGTTCCACAAGCTGAATGCAAAACCAGAGCACCAACTACAGACCGGTTTCGGCTTTACTGAGCCATCATCAGTAGTGCAGGCCTCTGGTTTTGCAGTGTGAGGCGCCTATAGACAGACGTCATTAAATAAATTAAGGAGAGAATAAGGCTTTGCAGCTCCCTTTCAAGCATATGCAAAGGAATGGAGACTTCTGGGTAATTTCCATGGTAGCTTTCAGGAAAACTATTCCTTTAAAAAGGTTTTTACAGTATTCCACAAGCATGAAAACATTTTCAGTCAATAGAATAAAACTGCCCCTTCACATTAAAAAAAAGGGTAAATACACTAAAACAGCATCCAGATCTAAATATTGATATTTCCCTATTGTTTGTTTAAGCCAAATCTTCCCCCAAAGGATTTTATTATATACTCATACACTGTACATGTATACAAGGAGCTTAGAACCAACAGAAATACACAAGAACTTTCCTGGGCGAATGGCTGACAAATCGCAGGGCCGAGCCAGGCAATTGGATAAGGGTAAGTACACATGGGCCATTATTTTGACTGAACCTAAAAGATATATGAAGAAGGGGTCAAAAAATGGCCATCGCATGTGCTCTGAAAACATATCACAGTGCATGCAATGTGGTCACCCAAACTAACATGCATGACGCTGCAATTCTCAGGCACTTATGGATCGCAAGCCAGCCACGTGTCAGAAATCACGCTAGTGTGGCCCTAGTCCTTAATCTGTCAAAATTCACTCGTTTCAGAAAAGCAAAGAACCTTCCCTAAGTTACCTTATGTTTACCTAAAGTTATTACAATTAACAGTTTAAAACAAATACTTTGCCTGCTTGGCTCATTTAGCAACGAGTCTTATCAAAGGACAAAGGATTTCCTTATACAGTTTTATTTGTCTTTTATAGTAACTGGGTAGGTTCATAAATAATCATCATAACCCTGTAAAGACTATCAGCCAATTATAGCACAATAACAAACTGCCATGATTTGTTTCAGATCCTACAACAATAGCACATTTGTGCGACAGCCACAGAAGAACAACATATTTCAAGACACTGTCAGAAGCCCATGGAAAATTAAAGGGGACCTCCACCCTTAAAACAAAAAATAGGTACCTGTCAGTTACCTGCTCCCAACCCCAAATGATATATTTAACATATCTGTTGTATTCAATTAGATCAACTGGACTTGATTTGACTCCCTGCTAGGGGCGCTATACAAGTTTTGGATTATTAATAATCCCTATAATATAATATCATAAATACCGAGAAATAAAACCTATTAATAATAACTTAATACCCTAGTAGTATAATAGCCATATAATACCCTATATTTAACCAATAACCAAGTAAAAGATAACCTAGTAATATAATAAGCCATATAAACCCTAAGTCATATAAAACCATATAATACCTAGTATATAATATCCAAGTGATAACCTAGTAATATAAGTAACCATATATATTATATTACTAGGTGTATCTATAATCCGAGACTTTGTATAACTGCTCCTCCTACCAGGATTTCCAAACCCGGTCGCCCATGTCAAGCGTGCCTTTAAACCGTACATCACTATCCACCTCGATGTACCATTCGCTAACTATATACAACCATACAATACCCATATATAAATATCCCAGTATAATTACCTATATGATAACCAGTATATTTAAACCATAATCCTCGACTGTATCACATCCCATTAGCTGCGCAAAACACGACAATTGCCCGCCTGACTTCAGGAAGTGTTTTAAACAAGTTTTGGTTCAGTGACATGTTTACCACAGAAACCATTTCTTCTCAGGGTGCCACAGCCATATTCACAGTAGAGTTACCACTGTTAGTTTACTGTAATCACTCTGACTTTTCGAACTAAATCACTCTCCATACTGTCCGTACCCTGTACCCATCACATAACCATCTCCTATAGAGACCATCACTCACACTGCTTCCTCCACCTTATACCTTTCTCTCTAGTGTCCCCATATGTCCCTGTCCGTACCCTGTACCCATCACAGAACCATCTCCTATACAGACCCGCCACTCACACTGCTTCCTCCCACCTTATACCTTTCACTCTAGTGTCCCCATATGTCCCTGTCCGTACCCTGTACCCATCACAGAACCATCTCCTATACAGACCCCCCACTCACACTGCTTCCTCCCACCTTATACCTTTTCCTCTTGTAGCCCCCGTCCTCTGAAATTCTATTCCCGTCTCTACGCCAAGAAACCTCAACAGGTTTAAATCTAACCTCTCATCCTATCTCTCTGAGCACAGCACAGGACTATTCACACTGCACCAGTTATTACTATGGTACTTCCCCCCTTTCCCATGTATCTGTATGTTACCCACCTAATTAGATTGTAAGCTCTACAGGGCAGGGACCGCTTTCCTCTTGTTACATGGTTCTATCCCTTGTATACTTTGTAATCAATATACTATATATTTATCTTTTCTGTCCCACTTTATAATATTATACAGCACTGTGTCCCCAGGTGGCGCTATATAAATAATCATATACATACATACTGTATAATCTGTATTGTTATAATGTACAGCGCTGTGTACCCAAGTGGCGCTATATAAATAAACCATGTAGTCTTGAAGACGTTTCGCTAGTCATCCGACTGGCTTTCTCAATTCAGAATGACTTGTACAAGAATCTGTGGCAAATATGTACCCTGGAAAATCCCAATTAGCATATCACAGCCAGGTGTTAAGGGTGTGATTGGATAGTAATTCCTCGGGTCAGGACTCAGCCGTGTACCTGCATCTTAAGGATAAAGGACATACCTTTGAAGATTGTAATGTAAACATATTGGCGAAGGAACGTGACTGGTTCAAGAGAGGTGTTAAGGAGGCCATTTATGTGAAAATAAAGAAACCAAGCCTAATAGAGGTGGGGGGGTTCGACACCAACTGTCTGCCATGTACAATGCTGTTTAACACCTTACTCTGGGCGGTCCTATAACACCTCTTAGCCACTATCCAATCACCCCTTAACACTGGCTGTATATGCTAATTGGGATTTTCAGGGTACATATTGCCACAGATTCTTGTACAAGTCATTCTGAATTGAGAAAGCCAGTCGGATGACTAGCGGAACGTCTTCAGAACTACATTTCAAGTCCAGTTGATCTAATTGAATACAAACAGATATACCATGACCTGGATGAATGGAACATTCACAACGATATATTTAAGGGCAGTCCACCCTAAATTTAACTTTGATATGTGGTAGGGCATGCTCCCCCAGCCCAACCGCATTAATATAATTGTTAGAAAGTCCCACGATTCTTACTTACCTGCCCTCTCTCCTCCGCTGCAGTGTCAGGCCCTCTGCTTGCATGGAATTGAAAGCAGGGGCGGGACCGGCAGCCGCGTCCGTGATTGGCTGAGAGGCAGGGAGGGCTGCACTGAGCATGCCTCAACCTTGATGAGGTTGAGGAAGTCTCAGGCACAGCATGAGTCACACACCTGCTCCTACACAGCAGTTTCCTGGACTTTGGAGGGGCACAGCAGGGGAACTATTTTGAGCAGGAATGTAAGGTAAGGATTGTTTTAAAAACTACTTGATGTGGCCAGTAAGGGGTTAAATTTTAGTTTTGGGGGTGGATATGCCCTTTAACACTTTTTATTTGAATTACTAACATGATATTTATTGCCTGTTCTGGTTCCTACCTTCATGAAGTCAATCAAGTCTGTGAAAGCTGAAATCAGTCATTGATTAACTGTGGTTTCCTTGCTGCCTTCTCCGCAAAGCAAAATAAAAAGCTCATTGAGCAGAGGAAGGAGGCAGAAACCTTTGCCAGAAAGGAAGAGAAATTTCATTAAAGGAATAGTTTACTCAAAAAGTGAACTATTCCTTTAATGTATTGATTGACCGGGAGGTTAAAGAGTTATGCCTTACCTCCCGTTCTTCAATCAATTCACCAGGAGCGACAGACATGCAATCCTCCGCAGCAGCAGTGGAAATTCCTGACCACTTCCTGTTAGACTAACTATAGCATATTATTGTGCATGCGTGCTTAGTTACTCTAAACCAGGAAGCATATTTTTCTTATTTGCCCGTCGCTCCTGAGATATTGATGAAGAACGGGAGGTAAGGCATAGCTCCTTAACCTCCTGGACATACCCTTTAAGGGAGGACATGCCCATTAAGTAACAAGCTAATTGTGTAGTTTTGGCATTCAGAAACCTGTGATAGTAATGTTGACGTGTTAAAACAGATATAAACGTTTCTTACCCTTCCGCTGGGTCCAATGCCAGTGGCCGCGGGCTGTCTAGATCTTTCCACACCAGGATCTGCCGATGTAACCCGTCCAGTTTCGATACCTCAATACGGTTAGTGGCTGTATCAGCCCAATACAAGTTTTCCCAGCCAGTCCACGCCATGCCTTCTGGGGAGTCAAGGCCAAACTGAACCACATGTTCGAGAGCACTGCCGTTCATGAAAGCTCTGCTAATGGTCTGTAAGGATAAGAATGAAGATGATTCACCATAAGAATATTATAAACTTAAAGACTAGAAATAAAATAAAAGCCATTTATCTGCTATGGTTAAGGACAGTTTAGACCACGTAGTCTACTGCCCAATCTCGTCACATCTCCAGACATTTTAACTAAATTGCTCTGATCTACTAACAAGCTAAAAGCTTATATGAAAACCTGTTTTTTTAACCCATTTTTAGTACATGTAGAATGCTAAATGAAATTGGAAACTAACTATAAAGCTTCTCCTCCATGTAAACACCTCGAACTACACTCACCTTTAGACTAACATCGTCCAATAGATCTGTTGTCAGTCACATCGAAATCGAGAGCCGAAGCTTCCTTCACCCGGTAAGTGGAATGGCTACATGGTTATTGTTTGTCTTAGGGAGATGCGACGTATATCAGCTCGTCGGGAGAACAGAAGAAAGGCTTCGGGGACTATGCAGGTCTTCATGTCGCTGATCAACTCCAATCCAATAGGACAAGCGCATCGAGGTCCTTGAGGTCGGTACAGACAAAGGTGACTGCAGCACCATTGTTCTCTGCACAAGCATTTGTTCCTGTAATAAGTTCTTGGTTTTGAAGTTGTTTTTAAACACGATTACACTCAGCTGCCTGACCATGTCTGTTTAGGCAGGGAGGCAAAAGCAAATAGACACTTTCCACGATGTTCTACATCTAAATGCATCATGACAAGCACATTAAGTGGGCTTGCTGTAAAGAAACATTTTTTGGACTTTGCACCTAGGATCTCTAAAGGGTTTCAGACAAAGTAAAAAAAAATAGTTGTAGTATCCTTAAGATCTCTATTCTCAATTTATTTGCTAATCGGCCCTTCAGTTATTTTAGATTTTAGACGGTGTTTGGTGTTAAAGGTGAACGTTGCAATCCTATATATTAGAGCGCGTGTCTGCGTCTTCCTGTTTATGTCACTGCTTCCTCTCCAGCTATCTCACCCCTTTCTCTACAAGTAAGCCAATGGAGAGCAGATATATTGGATCAAGCAGTGGAGCACACCTTATCAGACGTTTTAATTTTCCTTTTTTAAAGCTTTCCCCAAAGGATGCAGAACTCACAATTTACACACCTGATGTTCTATGTATATTGTAGCTTTCAGCCCCATCAGATCAGGCAGCTGATCTATAATGACTTCGCGCTCTCCCGTTCGCTTGTGGACTCTTTCGATGCTGCGTCTCTGCCAGTCCGTCCAGTACACGTAATCGCCCAATAGTGGTGAACCAAAGATGTGGGCAGTTTGTCTTCCACCAGGACCCTCCTGTGCTTCCATCTGTTGACATGACCTACGGAGAGAAAAATATTTAAGAAAAAATTCATATACACACATATACCAAAGATCCTACTGCAATAGTATTTACTGTGATACAAAATTAGAGGAAGCTACAATATTGTTTTTGCAACTGAGATTGAAAAGACAGTGAAAAGCTACGAGCGGGCCACGCAAAAATTACAACTGCCGTACCTGGTTCCATTCCATTTGACACAGGAAATGAATCACATTCCCTTACTATGGTGGAGAATTCTCTCATTAGATGGCTAAAGTCCCATCAATTCAGAGTTCTAAGTTCTATCAAAAGGGAGACCAAGTTAGTTTATTGCCTTGCAACGGGCCCTAACTAACACAGCGTACGTGGGTAAATATGTTAGAGATAGGGGAAAAGGGGGGCATGAAGCAGTGAGCCGCAGATGAGCAGCAATTTTTCACAGCTCACTGCCTGTTTACGAAGGCAGGACTGACTGTAGATTATTTTCTCCTCCTCCTAGGCAAATATAGAAAATAAATTAAAATACATTTCTATAGATGCTCTTTAAAATCAAACCAGCCTCCGTCCGTGTTAACACTTTGGTCTTTTTCAATGGTTGACACCGGTGCCTGCGGTAGCAACATACACACGACCTGTGCCATATGAGCACACTTAGGGCTAGTCACACTATCGCGTTAGTCTTGCGTTTGCGCATGCGTTTTTCGAGCTCATTGGAAATGCAGCAGCAACGCACCGAAAAACATGGTTTTGAGTGCGTTGATGCGATTTAAGTTCCGCATTTTTAATCTCAATTGCATGCATTTCCCAATACTTAATGAAAAAAAATGCAACGAAATCGCACGCGATTCTGTGTGCGATTGCTTTGCAGTGTGGCCGTGCCTAAAGCGAAATTAGCTGCGGTATTCTTATTTAAGCAAACAAGAAACCCGCAATACTGGATGTCAGAGTGGTAAAGTACGGTGACAACAAACACACAAAACATATTTTTCCCCCATCAGGATTCAAAGTAAACAGAAGGATAGTGTTTAAAAACCAGCCATTTGGCGTATTTTGTTAAAGTCTACACGCTTGAAACCACAAAGAACTCAAGCACAGAAATCCTATAATCAGCACAATTAGTGCCGTGCATACCAAGTATCTGATGTATAGCAGTGATCAGCGACTCTTTTGCAAATTGCTACAGTTACGAGAGAAAGAAAGAAGCACATACTGTATGCTGGAACTGCAATCTACTGCTTGTACATTCTATGGTACCTCACTCATAACAATTGATGTAAATAAAGAAACCCCCCACATGGATTTCATTTTACCCCCCTAGTATGGAGACCAGCTACCCTTAACACATAAAACGTTTCCTGTTAATTGCAGAAACCTTATTATTTCTTTTAACGGCCTCCAAATAATGTGGATAAACTCTCCAGTGGTTTCTGCACATTAAACCACACTGCGGGGTGAAGTTCACCATTCTGGGTAAAAAAACTAAACACAGGGTCAGCGCGGGGGGATAAAGTCGCAACAGGAAACGTGCGGCTTTAACCACATCCACCATATTAGCCAAAATAAGAGCTGGCAACGACATAGTGCGACTGTATCAGAGGTCTTGCAGAATTGGAATAACAGTTCCAACACCCTTAAACATTGCACGACAGAACAACAATTAAAAATAATGGTATTCGTAGATTATCTACTGCACCGTTACACCATAATCTTACCGCCCAGTAACAGTATATAAACAAATGATACTTTATTAAAAAAAAACTATTTTTAAATCTGTTTAAAGATGAAGGTAGGTGGGTTTTATTTATCAAAGGTGGGTACACACAGCAAAGATATTTAAGATTTAAGTCTTTTTTTTTTTTTTTTAATGTCACGCTACACACAGCCCTGAGTGTCTCCCTATATATAAAGTATAAGGATAACATTCAGGACTGACATTCCCTTCAGCTGGGGCCGACTCCCTCCCTGCGGCTGACCCATGGGGGCAGACCAGAGAGGAAAATTTATGCAATTCAGAGCAGGACGGTGACTATTCGTCTGCCTAGGGAATGATCGAAAATGTGGACAGAATCGACCCTGTATCATTAAACAGTGTACCAAGATTTAAACTTAACATGTCAGAAAACTTAATATTTGGTTTAAAGGCCATTATCTAGCAATGACTCTACACAGCCTGTTCTGTCTCAAGCTAGAGGGGAAACTTCCTGCAACATGGAAGACAACAAATGTGGCAGACATTAAGTGATCTACCTAGATGGATGTTGGCAGAACCTGTACACACACACCACACACACCAGTGTTGTCTAGCGTGGTGTACAGAGCTTAAAGGGCAAGTGCACCTAAAAACTAGTGACCAGTCAGGTTATGCCTGCAACCCCATCTGCTATTTTTCCAAGTTTATTACATGTATTTGTAACCAGATCTTAAAGAAAATGTCTATTCCTTTCTGGCCAAGGTCACCGCTTCCTCCCGGCCAAGGTACCCGCTTCCTCCCTCTGCTCAATGAGTTAAACAATATTTATTAACGCAGCTCCATGGTCTTAACTCATTTTTCACCACTAATTTACTACAGAGTAGAAAGGATTAACAGCGCATCACCATGTGTGGTTTATAGAACGTTCCTCCCCCCCACTGATGCAGCACCTACAGGGCAGCCATTTTTATTTTACAGAAACCAGAGCGAAGATGAATGTCACTAAAGACACAGTCTGCTTCTGTCTGCTGCCGGTGCCAGATAAAAAAAGGGGGCGGGGAACAAAGACTCATGATCCCCTGCTGGGCTTCATTAACCACAGTAGTCGGCTTATACAGTCTCGTCGGGTCGCGGCAAATAATTCGCACGGCAATGGCCGTCCTTAGAAATAAAAATTTAAGATGTGCGCTCCGCGCTAGCCGGTGAAGGCAATTAACATGACATTCTGAGCCTGGCCTTTATTTCACTCACAGCAAGTACCTGAATACTGTCCTCTCCATCGCAAGAAGGCAGCGGTGCGCGTTTCCTTAAATAGAGATGGCGGAAGTGTCAGCTAAACAAGTGACAAATGCAATTCCACGTTCCCTTTAAAAGCCAGACGTATGGTTACTTGGATGCTAATACTACTTGCCAAGCTTTGCCGCTTGCAGCGTTGAAGTTAACAGGAATTTGCACACACAGATAAAAGCACTGGCTGTACCAAATGATTAAATAAATGGTCTCGTGGGCAGAATACAATAAGGTTCTCTCCTTCATTTATGGACTAGCAGCTTAACCAGTAAAGCGATAAAATAGCTTAACACAAATGACCAGGTAGTGCATTAAAGACGTGTTTATTTTAAGATTGTACCATAGACCCACCTCAATTTTATCAGTCTTGGCGCTCCCCAGTAGATCTTTCCTTCTGCGTAATCCAGGGCAAGTCCATTAGGCCACCAAGAGAGGTGTTCACCAGGATGATTCTATCCGTGCCATCCATAGCAGCCGTCCAATTTTAGGTATCTCCCCCAGTCGGTCCAGTACATGTAAACTGCCAAGACAGAAAATCCCCTAAAGAGTTAGGCCACACTGGTACGTTTCTCTGTGCTTACGATCGATTCTGTGAGAAACGCACGTCCATGCAGGTCAATGTAAGCAACCACATTGCAATCGCTATTTTCTACTAATGCTCGATAACAAAATGACAGCACAAACGAACAGTAACACTTTTCACATGCGTTACCCTCTGGTCTAGTATAGACTCAGCCTAAAATATAATGATGACAGTGCAAAAAGCCTGGAATGGTCCATCCAGATCACCAAAAAACATGTCATTTTGCACAATTTAGAAATACATTGTGCATTTCAGCAAAGAATCTGTCAGAATCCAGAATTTATAAGTAGGGATTACCAACTATTGTAAACTCCTGACAAGACACTTCACTATGGATACTAGTAGAGGGGCGGGTGGCTTGGGGAGGCTTACTCCAACTATAATTTAGCTTCCTGCAAAATGCTCTGCGTGAGCTAGGTAACATTGCAGTTCTATGTAATAATGCATATAAAACAGAACGAGACGTACTATACATAATTAAGTTATCAAAGACAACTGGGGTGTTGTAAATAACATTGGTACTGCCTCAGTTTACTTGCGTAAGTTAAACGAGACTAGTTTGCTTGCTGTCTATGGAATTTGAGGCCAATCATACAGAGCAGTATTATAACTGCCAGGGTTCACCAATACTCACCCATTCATTGGATCTAAAACAATGGCTTTGGCTCATCCAGGTCTTCAGATATTAATATCTTGCGCATGGTACCATTTAACCTTGTGACCTCGATACGATCTGTTTCCGTGGTCGTTCCAGTACAAAATCGGGTACCAGTCACGGCAATGCCGTCCGGATGAGCCACCTGAGATGTAATAATGTATTGATGGAAGAGCCGTCTATCTGAGTACGTCGTATGGCTTACTCATCATCAGTCCAGTAAATGTAACCGTCACACAGGATCATAGTCTATGGCGATAGCGTGCCGTATATATCTAGCGGAAGGACGATATCTGTGAAGTCGGGGGTATAAAGGATATTCTTCGGAGGTCCGTCCGGCGGACCAGGAGCAGTAACTCTGTAGCACCTGCAAAAAATTAGCCAATAAATAGAAACCCGTCAGTACCTTTATATGGTAAAGTACCAAGAAGAAGATTGAAAATATTAACAGTTTTAAATAAGTTTGGCCAAAAACCCATTCCTGCTTTAGAGCACAAACTGTTGATTTATATGATATCACGTCTTAGACCGGGCTCGGTGCATTGTTCTCTCTATACATCGTTCTATTTGTATCTCCCTGTGCTAAAGGGAGGGTTGAGTCTTCGAACAGTTACCGTCAGGAATTGTATGAAAATACAAGGGATAATTTAATAGGCAGCTTGTTAAATATTATTTCGTTGGGCTCATTATTTAATTCCATAGGTTGCTCCACATATCTGCATATAAAATGTGTCATTTCAACATCTAACACAAAAGATCTGCGTTTTTATTCAATCTCCACAGCCATTACATAACAGTAAAGCGCCACGTTAGCTTTCCAAATATACGCTCCACTACAGTCCCCATCCAAAAGGAGGAGGGGGAAGATTGTTTAGTCTAGTGACTAAACCCCTTACATTATTCTAGAATTACTAGTTTTCAGGTACACTCAGTCTCCCTTAAAACAAAACACAAGGCCCAGGCAGAAGAATTCGGTTTATTTCAGCGAGTGACATTCCAGCAGCTGGCAAAAGGTTCTGACGAGCAAACAAACTAAATAGGAGGTGGGGGGGGGGGGGGGGGGGGATTTTGCGGTGGGATTCACAGTGCAATGGTTGTGTACAATGTAGGATGGCAAAGAGGAGAAAATCCTCACGGAACGAATGCAGTTCTCAATAATCCTATATTTTTAGCTCTCTGACTAAGATAGGCAGCTGCAGTCGCGTGAGAAAAACCAGACAAAACGCAGCTGTGCAACCTGCAGAGTGATTGTTATCTGCATAATAAACATTGCACAAACCACTGACATGTTACAAGATGACAGACATTGCTCTTCTTTCTAAACAATCTTTGACCTTCTAAAGGCTTGTAAACCAGCGGCTTTCAAAACTACAATGGTTAGTCAGATATAGGACTAAAAATGTTCTCTCCTTCCCCCTCCTCTCAAAAGGTTCTGCTTTCCAAGCTCGCACATGCTCAGAGGACAGCTAGGGAAATCGCATTGTCTCCGACTGTTAACTCCATAACAGGGAGAACCAGGAAGCAAAATGGAGGTAACAGAACATCAGGTATCACCTTCCAAGTTAGAACTTGCCTTTTAAACTGCTAAACACCGTGTCCTTTGGTCATTTAAAGGAAAACTATACTGTAAAAAAAAAAAAAAACTTTTAGTATCGGGGCAGGGAGGGTAGGTCTGATTGTTCCTACCTTCCAATATTGTTTCATTGAGGAGCTACAGTACATAAAATTTTCATTTGCCAGGTTAGTGTCCTGGGCCTACTATGTTAAGATAGTGCTGAAGCACTTGGGAAGCCTGGCAGAAGCAGTTTTCTTTCTATTTAACTTAGTTGGGAGTCAGAAAGTACCAATCCTACCTCCCTGCCCAAGGTACTTTTCATTTTAACAGTTTTGAAAAAAACCTTTTTATAACACTATAATTCTCCTTTAAGTGACCCAATCCCTTTAACATTATTCTTGAAATATGTAGAAAGCCAAATAAACAGAGGAAACTATTGGACTCCTTGTGGTTGATACAACAGATCTAAGCTTCTTCTCCAGTGACGGACGAACCGCTGTTTTTGGTGGTTGCCATTTTAAGGAAAAGTCCTTTCTGGCAGTCCTGATTTATTAAAGGAAAATATATATTCTGGATGCAGATCGCTCCACCCAGTTCAGAAGGGACCAAGACAATAAGTCATTGTTCCTTGCGGTCTTGTGTTTTTTTTAGGCCTAAACCCTTCCATTGACTCGGCTGCGTGGAAACAGATGAGAACAGCAAACAGGGTCTCTAAGCAGCACATTCTAGAAGGCTACTTTACCATAGCTTTTAGGGTGCACAGATATCTCATTTGCAAGTATAAAACAAGTATTAGATTGGCTCAGCATTCGGTTATGAGGCTTCCGCCTCGAGAACAAAGCTAAGGCTGAGAAACTGATAAACACCAGCATTTATCTACAAAAAAAGCCAATCAGCTGCAGTTCAGTACAGTCCGCCTCATAAGATGGTAGGAAACCATCTAATCACAAAATCCCTATTCAGGGACCTAATTCCCTGTTTAATAGTATGAATGATAGAAATTGTAAATTTTATTACATTATACACTTAATAGGACAATTATACTCACCTTCTCCTCGCTCCTCTCCTTCCACACTTTAAGAGTAACCAGGGTAGGACCTAAACGAATACAACGTCTGTATAATACTAGAAGCGCTCCTTCACCAGGAGATCTCTGCGAGAAGCTGGTCTGCCTATTTGGCCCCATCAAGGACTATACATAGTAAGCAGCAGTTTAGGTCTACAACCTGGTTACTCTCCAGTGTGAATCGGAGGTTAGGAAGTATAATTGTACTTAAAGCTTAGCCCGGTAGTAAGGAGGTGCAGCTAATTGTTGTACAGCTTACCGATGTTTAACCCTATAATTGCAATTACGGTAGATTTTTACTAGACTCTCTAAACACTCTTACACAAGTAAGTTATCGTTGGCTGAAGCAGCTTAACCATCCTGCCAGATTATGGTGGGAATGCGAGCCGCCACACACGTTAAGATCGTCAGCTGAAGCGGTTGGCCGGTGAATGTTGTGTACAAGGCTTTAGTAAACGAAATCCTCTAGTCATTCAAATCCCTCTCCTTATCCAATCAATGTATCAGGCATGCTCAGTTGTCTCACCCAGAAGAATTTCTCTGTGCTACTGGGGGGTGGAGTACAAGAGTAACAACTTATGCTAAGTTAGGTCCACATCCCTGGGAGTATACCTGGTAGTTTAAATATATAACCAGCTGCCCTCAAAGCACCATTCTGATTGGATGGGCAGCACACACTCTGCAAAGAGTGTGTCCTCCAATTGGCAGTCATGTGGAAGGGGCAGGACCAGAGAGAAGCATCAAGGTAAGGATGTAACATTGTATGTCCTCCCCCTGGGTACGGCTAAAGGGAGGGGTATTCTCTCTTTTATTCCCCCAATCACTTGTATTAGTGAAAAAATTGCACTTATTTCACACGTGTATATCTCGGATTAGAAATGCAAGTGATGCATCAATTAAAATGCAGTATCTGGAGCAGGGAAAAATGTTTTAACTTGTACCCCACATCATATATAACCCGTTGTTCATGACACTATAAACAAAAACTGTAAAAGTATACTTGTAAACAAACAATCTTAAAAGCTGCCAAAAGGAAGGAAAAGTACAAAACACAAACTGTAACTGAAAATTCATTTACACGTCAAAAGGAAATCTCACTCACAGTACTACTGTTAAACAAGTGTAAAAAGTCGCACCAGATAACTACAGTGCATTTGCCGTCCCTTTAAGAGGCTCTTGTGACAACAAGCAAAAGACAGAGGTAAACAACCCGAGTGGTCAATGTACAACAAACAGCCACATTTAACCAGACACGAGAATAAAGTAAGGAAGGTTTATACTCAGACACCAACATCGAATAGCAAATTACCAGAACAGGTGAAAAAAAAACACATGAAACAAATTAAGTGACTTCTTCATATAACGAAAACTTTTCCCACCTAACCCGGTCTCCTCCTTTTCTGTTTTGTTGACAATCCCCCATTTACCCAATGCAGCTTGCGCTTGCCTATGGGTTTTAATCAATTCCTCTCTTTTCTAACCACATTAACAATGTCATTGAAACCGGTTTATTTTTTTCTTTGTAATATTGCAAAAAGTTTGTAGTTTCTCTTTTCGACTACTGCAATGCTCCCCATGCTCTCATCCCATCCCGCCTGGACAATGGTAACCCGCTAACTCGTCTTTCTGCTTCCCATATTTCTCGCCTTCATTCTATAACTTGTGCACACATTGTCTCCCTCGCCCTACACACGGCTCCCCAATAAACAACTTGCAGGAGATTCATAAAAGTTCTTATGATAAAAATGGTGCCCAACCAATCAGTTGTTAGCTTTCAAATGTAAATAAGATTGGTTGGATGGCCAAAAATTAGCACCATTTTTTAACTGATAAGAACTTTCACTGAATCTCCCTGATAATGTTAAAAAAATCCTTCTCTTAACTGATCCTTTTTATATTCTTCTCTCATATCCCCTCTCAAGTCGATCCTGAACTCAGCATTTCGGATCATTTCCCCCCCTGGGGTGGCTTTCCATCAAGCAAATAATAATATTCAATAACCTTCATTTGACATTTAAATCTCTACAATCTGCTGCTCCCCCCTACCTATCTTCTCTCTGGCCCCATATACGCCCCATATACTCCTGGCTGAGGGCTCATTCCTCACAAGGAAATCTCCACAAACCCCAACAAAACACTGCCTCCTCCCACCTTAAACATTCTCTCTTGCATCCCTACCTTTAGAACCATCTCCTCTCTTGCTTCCCAGGTGACATCCATTAATACTTTCAATATAGACTGTTATCCTACCTTTCTAAGCAGCAACATGATTAATAAGTGTTATCCATCTCAACTAACTATCCCTCACTTGTATATGTATGTTGTACTACCCACTAACATTGTAAGTCTTTCAGGGCAGGGATCTCACTCCTAATGTGTCAAGGCATGCTGCACTTATATCAATTCATCCATAATTATATATATGTATTAACCTATGTATGAAATTGTATTTAATTTTTATCTATCTGTATAATGGCACTCACCCTGTTTGTATACTCTGTATTTTATAATGTAACAGCCGGTGTACCCAAATGGCGCTTTTAAATAAAATTATACATACATCCTTGTCCTTACCCTCGCTGATCACAGGACTCTCTTATACAGACCACCCTTCCAAAACCGCTTTCCACCCACCTTAAACCTTTTCACCTCTGAATTTATTCTCTCTCTCCGTCAAGAAACTTCAATACAATAAAATACAAACTCACATCCTACCTCAGAGCAGCACAGTATAGGATTATGTTGACATTGCTCACTATACCTCCCTAATGGATATATGTTACCCACCTAACTAGATTGTAACTACTTACATAACAGGGGCCTCTTTTTTCACGTTTCACTTGTAACTTATTAATGCACAAACATTTACATATTTATTTATGTTTGGTCCCCCTGTACGCCCTTTTGTATTATGATTGTATAGCGCTGTATCCCCAAGTGGCGCACATGTATAAAGAATAAAAACATATATAGATAAAGAACCAAATCATTTAAATCTAAACTAGGCAAAGGGCCGGAGGGGAAATCAGAGCGTGATAACATGGTATCATGTTGGTTCTTTCCTCAGCGGGACTTGAACAGAATGTGGTCTCTCTTTTAAACAAGTTATTCTTGTTTCCAATTTAGACTTAACAAGCTAATATCCAATTTACCGTCTCAGATTTCATTTGTGCGTCTCTCCTCCTATCTGACCTGGTTGCACCAAACTACCTAGTACCAAATATTATCTAATAATTAAATATAAAATAAATAACGGGCCGTGGCTTAATAGGCTCTGCCCCTATTCCGGACCCAGTCCCCCCTGGGATGAGTTATGAAAGTCTTTAGGGATACTAGAGATAAAATAGGATTATTCTAATAACCCTGATAAAGAGTTCATGTTTATTAATAAGATCCGAATTCTAAATTATCGACATTTTCAACCCCCCCCCCTCAGATATATTGGCTGAATATTCTGAACCATTAAAGTTTGATTGATTCCATACTATTGATCCCTTTGTTTGATTAATAATAATAATATAATACTACTACTACTACTACTACTACATAATGGCATAGTTTTTTGATGACATTAATTTGAAAAAAAAATGCTTTCAATTTAAAACAGCCTGTGGGCAAAGACATAATTCACCATGGTCAACCAAATTATTGTTTTAACTTTGCACAGTACAGTCCATGCTCCCTTGCGCATGTCACAGTCCTCAGTGAGGACAAGGAAGAAGCAGGATCGGATGACACACAGACAGGCTCCTACTCTTCAGTTTCCTGGAGGCATGCAGGAAAACCATAACTTGCAAGGAGTAAGGTAAGGATTTTTTAATACTATGTGGCAAATTTTAGTATTGGGGGGTAGACATTCCCTTTAAAACCACAAAGCGGTACATTTCTACAGAAGATAAACCGGTCTTATTTAGCCAAATACTCACCGTGCATGCCGATCTTCCCATCCTCCTTGAGGCGACACCTGGGACTGCGCACTGATAATATGGCTCCACGGGAGACATCAAGCATAAGTGCGAACAGCCCATTGTGGGCTCCACAGGGATTTGTGGCTGCAACAGAAAAAAGTTTTAATATTAATAATTAAACCAATATACATAGAGAAGCATTTCAGATCCGATTTGTGAATCACATGCCACACGTGTGACAGCCCAATCGCCCTTCCTCCCATCAGTAAAGGCCTTTGGTTACGGAATTGTTAGATAAATCCCTTGGAACACTTATTTAACATAACTCCAAACAACTAACCCTTTAATTGCCTCAGCTGGCTAAAACATGGATGTCCATAGGAGAGAAAAGATGTCCGAGTCCACTTCTCGACGGTCTTCTCCAGTGTACTTATTACAGGCTAGAATCGAGCGTGTGGTCAATCTGTCCAGTATATGGAATCACCGTAGAGAGTCAAGGCAAAGGGATGAGCAAGGGATCCTTTCACAACCGTTTGGCTACACAGGGAGAGAACGTATCTTTTAACACAAACTCATAAAAGGCACTGACAGACCAATAACAGTATAGGAGAGTTTTACCAGACGCCATGCAGTTGGTGCTATTGGATAAAGTTTATTAATAGGTTTTCTGTAGGGAGTGCCAGTGATTCTAAGTAATTTAAAACGTCAGCAATAATCACAAGTCATCTCAAATGTGTGATTTATCTTAAAGATTAAAGGGCCCTTTTCTTGCCTTACGCTGGGTACACATAGGACAGACAGGATCTGCAAAGACACACAGTCCCAAGCTTTCACCCTATACACTGGGGACTGTTGTTTCCTCGGTAGACTCCTTTTAGGGAGACTTCAGCGGTCAAGGGAAAATTGTTTCCCCCCGAACACAGTGCCGTCAGATCTGACGGTATTGGGGCTACTGTGTGTACCTAGCTTTAGTATTATCCAGGCTGAGTTCCTAAAACACCAAATCCTCCCCCCGGGGACTTTACCAAACAGCTGAGATACTTACACTAAGTTTCCCTCTGCGTTCCGATCCGCTTACACAGTCTGCATGTAGCACAATGTGACACAATGTCTCCCATTGGCTAGATCAACGACTGACAGTGCCAATGGGGAGAAGTGGACCAGAGCGCCAAGGGATAATTTCTATTAGCTGTTAGGTAAAGAACCCTAGAAAGCCCTTAACGATTTAGTCTCACCCTGGTACATGCAGCAGTGGATCATGGAATAGGGGAATATAAATGTCCTTTAATAGGTTTTTTGTCCTAGGGGCAGCCATGCCAGTTAATTTTACAGTGCCCCAGCAATTTTTTTTTTTGTAAATACCCTAGTAACCCAATAGTACAAGCAGGACAACACTGAAAAACTTTAAAATAGTTAAAGGGACACTAAACCAGAATTAGTAAGTACATGAAATATGTATCATTATTCAGTGTAGTTGGAAGAAGCCTTCCTCACTCCCTTCATGTACGTAACAAAAGTACATGAACAGGTTAGTGTCCCTTTAAAATCCTTTAAGTTGTGATAATATATTAAGTTCAGCAGCAGAAAAAACAGCAAGGATGCACGGTTGTGTTAATTTGTAGCTGCACTTTTTACAGATCGGCATTCATCCACAAGGAAATATGGCTACTAGGTAGAGATCGCAATGGGGATTTCTTATGGAACAAGGCTGTGAATGCCTGGGAACAAAGGCTACTTATGGTAAGTTGAGGAAACTACTATTACCATTTCCTGCCTGTAGCTGGTAAGATCACAATTGTATTCAGACACAGAGAGCAATGAAAAACAGACCGAGAGAGGTGAGGGCTGGCTAAAATAAACATTTCTAGCTGGAAGGGTCTTGGCTAGAGGAGCGCACACAGCTGGAACCATTTGGTAGATACAAATAAAACTAATTTGGGTTCACATACTTGAGAGGACAAACACAAAAAAAGCCGGAACATTTTTAACTTAGAGAAAAGCTAAACTGTAAGCCGTCACTTATTGGCTTATTTTCTTCTTACAGAAGAAGATATGTCTGTGTTTATATTAAGCTAATTTTGTAAAATAATAAAATGTAAAAGACCATTAAATATAACCAGGCCAACAAACTAATGTTACAAGTTTCAACAAACCTGTCAAAAAAAACAAAAACGACTTTGAGTTTACGGATTTATTTCGTATTTTCGGATTTCAGAACCAACCGAGTTGGAACCAGATCCCATTCTCTAGTCACCCAGTACTTGGCCAGCTAGTTAGAAAGAAAGGAAGGTCTTAAGCAGATACACACGATGCAATAATTTGGCCCGACGGACTGTGATTTCAGTGTTTATTGTTTATGGCGGCTTTTGCAACCGATCGTGCGGTCCTCTATGGCCCACGCGATTTTTCGTGCCCGTCGGATGCGGTGCTTTTGCTGCGACCAACAGTTCTTCCTTCTGGCCGACCAGTCGAAAGCCTTAACCGTTGGTCAGGAGGAAAGATTGTACAGTGTGTGCCTAGCTTTATAGAGAATGTGCAACAATGGGTTCCTGTACATTCTGTAAAAGCCAAAAACCCTAACAGTTTCCCCAAAATGTGCTGCAGTGAGAAACTCCCGCCGACTGGTCATATAACTTTATCTTCAGTTTCCCTGTACATTCAGCAAAATGTACCCTCGTTCTGGGCTCACTAGTGACCACCGTGGCTGAAGCGCCAAGAATGAAAGTCCAACACTTGCTTTGTCATTGGCCCTGCACTAAACATGTCATTTGCTTTTTACAGGGTTCCTGCAGTTAGAGAATGGACAAGCCCAAATTATTCCAAAATTATAATTCCAAAATAGATAAATACAAAATGTATCTATAATACAAAACAACCTAAAATGGGTTCGATTTCATGTAAACTTTAAACACTATGTAATTTTACATAAAACAAACAAATGCCAGGGATGGCAGCAATAAACCAGGACACAGACAGCTGTGTAAATATGACCTGGCTTGTAACATGGTAGCAATGCTCCTATATAGCAATAGTTCCATAATAATGACCAATATTGACGCCAAGCACTGTCTGCAGCTCTCAGTTTCACGCTCTATTAATGTTTGTAACACAGAGACGCTGTACTTCTCCATTATGTGTAAACAGAAATTCAGACATTTAAAGAAACTTACAGGAACTAGTGTACAGGATTTACATCACTAACTCCACCCCATACCCTAAGACACATATCACACACAGAAGGCTGGCTGAAACACAGGGTACAATAATACCAAAAACTTATTGTAAGGCATCATACGTGTATCTACACCCATACGTGTGACGCAGTGTATACAGTTTAAACCACCAGGATGAAATGTTTTATAGTTTGATTTACACTAAACCTAAAATTGGTTAATACACAAGCTACTTACCTAGTGAACCGTCCAGGTTAGATTTATGGATAAAACTGAGCTTGGCATCTGCCCAGTAAAGTTTGGTCTCGTAATCCAACGTTAGTCCATTGGCCAATAAATGTCCGCGTCTATGCAAACGGAACGTAAAGACCCATCCCTTCCAGCCGTTCGATCTGGGCACCTCTCCCAGTCTGTCCAATACACACCTATAATGAAAAGATAGACTCTTATAATCAGTATTCTTTACGCTGAACAGGTACGTTGAAATAAATCATTTGTTAAAAAAAAACAAGCCTAGACACCGAAGGGTTACGTGGCCCATTACTACATAGGTATGTACACACCAGAAGATATTTTAGCCGACTGACTAATTCATGGCACTTTGGTGGCGGAAAATATCTCCTGGTGTGGGGCGGCCGCGCCGCGACTGTCCGACACGTCCAGATCGGACGAACGAACGTGTCAAAATCCCGATCAATCGTTCGGTTCCCTATGGGACCACACGGTCGATCGTTCACGTCCAATTTGCCACGACCGACGGACATTTGTCCCAGATATATTTAACATATCTGTTGTATTCAATTAGATCAACTGGACTTGACATGTAGTTCTTGAAGACGTTTCGCTAGTCATCCGACTGGCTTTCTCAAGCGCCACTTGGGTACACAGCGCTGTACATTATAACAATACAGATTATACAGTATGTATGTATATGTTTATTTATATAGCGCCACTTGGGGACACAGCGCTGTACATTATAACAATACAGATTATACAGTATGTACGTATATGTTTATTTATATAGCGCCACTTGGGTACACAGCGCTGTACATTATAACAATACAGATTATACAGTACGTATGTATGTATTGTTATAATTACAGCGCTGTGTCCCCAGTGTTGCTATATAATAAAACATATACATACATACTGTATAATCTGTTTTGTTATATGTACACGCTGTGTACCAAGTGGCGCTATATATAAATAAACATATACATCACATACTGTATAATCTGTATTGTTATAATGTACAGCGCTGTGTCCCAAGTGGGCTATATAAATAAACATATACATACATAGCTTATAATCTGTATTGTATAATGTAACAGCGCTGTGTACCCCAGTGCGCTATAATAATAAACATATACATACCTACTGTATAATCTGTATTGTTATAATGTACAGCGCTGTGTCCCAAGTGGCGCTATATACATAAACATATACATACACACTGTATAATCTGTATTGTTATAATGTACAGCGCTGTGTACCAAGTGCGTCTATATAAATAACATATACATACATACGTATAATCTGTTTGTTATAATGTACAGCGCTTGTGTAACCCAAGTGGCGCTATATAAAAAACATATACTACATACTGTATAATCTGTATTGTTATAATGTACAGCGCTGTTGTACCCAAGTGGCGCTATATAAATAAACTATACATACATACTGTATAATCTGTTTGTTATAATGTACAGCGCGGTGTACCCAAGTGGCGCTATATAAATAAACCTATACATACATCACTGTTAATCTGTATTGTTATAATGTACCGCGCTGTGTACCCAAGTTGGCGCTATATAATAAACATATACTACATACTGTATAATCTGTATTGTTTATAATGTAAGCATGCGTCCCCAAGTGGCGCTATATAATAAACATATATACATACTGTATAATCTGTATTGTTATAATGTACAGCTCTGTGTACCCAAGTGGCGCTATATAAATAAACATATACATCATACGTATAATCTGTATTGTTTAATGTACAGCGCTGTGCTCCCATTGGCTGAATAATAACATATACATACATCTGTATATTCTGTATTGTTATAATGTACAGCGCTGTGTACCCAAGTGGCGCTATATAAATAAACATATACAACTACTGTATAATCTGTATTGTTATAAGTACAGCGCTGTGTACCCAAGTGGCGCTATATAAAAACATATACATACATACTGTATATCTGTATTGTTATAATGTACAGCGCTGTGTACCCAAGTGGCGCTATATAAAAACATATACATACATACTGTATAATCTGTATTGTTATAATGTACGCGCTGGTACCCCAAGTGGCGCTATATAAACAAACATATACATCATACTGTATAATCTGTATGTTATAATGTTACAGGGCTGTGTCCCCAAGTGGCGCTATATAAAAACATATACATACATACTGTATAATCTGTATTGTTATAATGTACAGCTGCTGTTACCCAGGCGTCTATATAAATAACATATACATACATACTGTATAATCCTGTATTGTTATACAGTGTACAGCGCTGTGTACCCCAATTGCGCTATATAAATAAACATATACATACATACTGTATAATCTGTATGTTATAATGTACACGCGCGTCCCCAAGTGGCGCTATATAAAACATATACATACATACTGTATATTCTGTATGGTTATAATGTACAGCGCGTGTACCCAAGTGGCGCTCTATTAATAAACATATACATACATACGTATAATCTGTATTGTTAAATGTATCAGCGCTGTGTCCCCAAGTGGCGCTATTATAAATAACATATACTACTACTGTATAATCTGTATTGTTATAATACAGCGCTGTGTCCCAAGTGGCGCTATATAAATAAACTATACAACATACTGTAATAATCTGTATTGTTATAATGTACAGCGCTGGTACCCAAGTGGCGCTATATAATATAAACATATACATACATACTGTATACTGTATTGTTATAATGTACAGCGCTGTGTCCCCAAGTGGCGCTATAATAATAAAACATATCATACATACTGTATACTCTGTATTTTTATATGTACAGCGCTGGGACCCAAGTGGCGTCTATATAATATAAATATACATACATACTGTATATCTGTATTGTTATAATGTACAGCGCTGTGTCCCCAGTGGCGCTTATATAAATAAACATAATACATAACATAAAACTGTATAATCTGTCATTGTTACTATGTACAGCGCTGTGTACACAAGTGGCGCTATATAATAAACATATACATCAATACTGTATAACTCTGTATTGTTTATAAGTACAGCGCTGTGTACCCAAGTGGCGCTATATCAATAAAATACATACAACATACTGTATAACTGTATTGTTATAATGTACAGCGCTGTGTACCCAAGTGCGCTAATAAATAAACATATACATAACTACTGTAATATCTGTATTGTTTTATATGTACAGCGCTGTGTACCCAAGTGGCGCTTATAAATAACATTATATACATACTGTATAATCTGTATTGTTAAAATGTACAGCGCTGTGTCCCAAGTGGCGTCTATAAATAAACATATACTACATACTGTATAATCTGTATTGTTATAATTTAGTACACGCTGTGTCCCCATGTGTGCTATTATAAACAAACATACATACATACTGTATAACTGTATTGTATAATGTACAGCACTGTGTACCCAAGTGGAAGCTATATAATAAACATATACATCATACGTCTAATCTGTATTGTTATAATGTACAGCGCTGTGTCCCCAATGGCGCTATATAAATAAACATATCATACATACTGTATACTTGTATTGTTTAATGTACAGCGCTGTGTCCCAAGTGGCAGCTATAATAAATACCATATACATACATACTGTATATCTGTATTGTTTTAATGTAAAGCGCTGTGTTCCCAAGGGCGCATATAAAAACTATACATACATCTGTATAATTGGTATTGTTATAATGTACAGCGCTGTGTACCCAAGTGGCCTATATAAATAAAACATATACATACATACGTATAATCTGTATTGTTATATGTACAGCGCTGTGTCCCATAGTGGTGCTATATAAACAAACATACATACATACTGTAATCTGTATGTTTTATAATGTACAGCCTGTGTCCCCAAGTGGGCTATATAATAAACATATACATACATCTGTATAATCTGATTGTTATAATGTACGCGCTGTGTACCCAGTGGCGCTTATAATAAACATATACATACATACTGTATATCTGTATTGTTATAAGTACAGCGCTGTGTCCCCAAGTGCGCTATAAATAAACATACATACATACTGTATAATCTGTATTGTTATAATGTACACGCGTGTCCCAAGTGGCGCATATAAACAAACATACATAACTGTATAATCTGTATTGTTATAAATGTACAGCGCTGTGTACCCAAGTGGCGCTTTATAATAAAACATATACATACATACTGTATAATCTGTATTGTTATAAGATACAGCGCTGTGTCCCAAGTGGCGCTATATAAACATATACATACATACGTATAATATCTGTATTATTATAATGTCAGCGCTGTGTACCCATTGGCGCTTTATAAATAAACATATCTACATACTGTATAATCTGTTGTTATATGTACAGCGCTGGTGTACCCAAGTGGCGCTATAAATAACATATACATACATACTGTATAATCTGTATTGTTTATTTATGTACCGCTGTGTCCCCAAGTGCGCTATATAAATAAACATATACATACATACTGTATAATCTGTATTTTTATAATGTACGAGCGGCGTTGGCCCAAGTGGCGCTATATAAATAAAATATACATACATACTGTATAATCTGTATTGTTATAATGTACAGCGCTGTGTACCCAAGTGGCGCTATATAAAATAACTATACTCATACTGTATAATCTGTATTGTATAATGTACAGCCTGTGTCCCCAAAGTGGCGCCATATATAAAACATATACACATACTGTATAATCTGTATTGTTATAAGTACAGCGCTGTGTCCCCAAGTGGCGGCTATTAAATAAACATATACATACATACTGTATAA
Source organism: Hymenochirus boettgeri (assembly GCA_019447015.1). Taxonomy (NCBI): domain Eukaryota; kingdom Metazoa; phylum Chordata; class Amphibia; order Anura; family Pipidae; genus Hymenochirus; species Hymenochirus boettgeri. The sequence goes on along the minus strand of CM033471.1, from coordinate 19,322,984 downwards.
TCTGTATTGTTAATGTACAGCGCTGTGTACCCAAGTGGCGCTTTTAATAAATAACATATACATACATACTGTATAATCTGATTGTTATAATGTACAGCGCTGTGTACCCAAGTGGCGCTATATAAATAAACATATACATACATACTGTATAATCTGTATTGTTATAATGTACAAGCGCTGTGTACCCAATGGCGCTTAAAATAAACATATACATACATACTGTATACTGTATTGTTAATGTACAGCGCTGTGTCCCCAAGGGCGCTATAAATAAACATATACATACATACTGTATAATCTGTATTGTTATAATGTACAGCGCTGTGTACCCCAAGTGCCTATATAAATAAACATATACATCTATCTGTATACTGATTGTTATAATGTACAGCGCTGGTCCCAAGGGGCGCTTTATAAATAAACATATCATACATACTGTATAATCTGATTGTTATAATGTACAGCGCTGTGTCCCAATTGGCCTTTATAAATAAACATATACTAATACTTGTATAACTGTATTGTTATAATGTACAGCGCTCTGTGTACCCAAGTGCGCTATATAAAATATAAATACATATACTGTAATAATCTGTATTGTTTATAATGTACAGCGCTGTGTACCAAGTGGCGCTATATAAATAAACATATACATACATACTGTATATCTGTATTGTTTATAATGTCCAGCTGCTACCCCAAGTGGCGCTATTAAATAACATTACATACATACTGTATAATCTGTATTGTTTAATGTGCGCTGCGTCCCAAGTGGCGCTTAAATAAACATATACATACATACTGTAATCTGTATTGTTATAATGTACAGCGCTGTGTACCCAAGTGGCGCTATATAAATAAAACATATACATACATACTGTAAATCTGTATTGTTATAATGTACAGCGCTGTGTACCCAAGTGGCGCATATAAAAAACATATACTACATACTGTATAATCTGTATTGTTATAATGTACAGCGCTGTGTCCCAAGTGGCGCTATATAAAACATATACATACATACTGTATAATCTGTATTGTTATAATGTACCAGCGCTGTGTCCCCAAGTGGCGTCTATATAAACACAATACAACATACTGTATAATCTGTATTGTTATAATGTACAGCTGGTGTACCCAAGTGGTGCCATATAAAATAAACATACATACATACTGTATAATCTGTATTGTTATATGTACAGCGCTGTGTCCAAGTGGCGCTATATAAATAACATATACATACATACTGTATAATCTGTATTTTTATAATTACGCGCTGTGAACCCAGTGGCGCTATATAAAATAAACATATACATACATACTGTATAACTGTATTGTTAAGGTACAGCGCTGTGTACCCAAGTGGCGCTATATAAATAAACATATCGTACATACTGTATAATCTGTATTGTTATAATGTACAGCGCTGTGTCCCCAAGTGGTGCCATTAAATAAACTATACATACATACTGTATAATCTGTTTGTTATAATGTACAGGCTGTGTCCCCAAGTGGCGCTATATAAATAAACATATACATTACATACTGTATATCTGTTATTGTTATTAATGTAACAGCCTGTGTACCCAAGTGCGCTTTATAATAAACATATACATTACATACTGTATAATCTGTATTGTTATAATGTACAGCGCTGTGTCCCCAGTGCGCTAATAAATAAACATATACATACATACTGTATAATCTGTATTGTTATAATGTACACAGCGCTGTGTACCCAAGGGCGCTTTATAATAACATATACATACATACTGTAAATCTGTATTGTTATAATGTCAGCGCTGTGTACCCAAGTGGCGCTATTAAATAAAAACATATACATACTACTGTATAATCTGTATTGTTATAATGTACAGTGCGGTGTACCCAGTTGGCGCTTTTAAATAAACTATACATACTGTTATAATCTGTATTGTTATAATTACCGCGCTGTTTACCCAGTGGCGCTTTATAATAAACATACATACATACTGTATAATCTGTATTGTTATAATGTACAGCGCTGGTACCCAAGTGGCGCTTATAAATAACATATACATACATACTGTATAATCTGTATTGTTATATGTACAGTGCTTTGTACACAAGTGTCGCTATATAAATAAAACATATACATACATACTGTATAATCTGTATTGTTATAATGTACAGCCGCTGGTACCCAAGTGGCGCTATATAAATAACATATACATCCATACTGTTAATCTGTATTGTTATAATGTGCAGCGCTGTGTACCCAAGTTGGCGCTATATAAATAAACATAACATACATACTGTTATATCTGTATTGTTATAAATGTACAGCGTGTGTACCCAAGTGGCGCTATATAATAAACATTAACATACATACTGTATAATCTGTGTGTTATAATGTACAGCGCTGCGTCCCAAGTGGCGCTATATAAATAAACATATACATACATACTGTATAATCTGTATTGTTATCATGTTACAGCGCTGTGTACCCAAGTGGCGCTATATAAATAACATATACATACATACTGTATAATCTGTATTGTTATAATGTACAAGCGCTGTGTACCCAATGGCGCTATATAAATAAACATATACATACATACTGTATAATCTGTATTGTTATAAGTACATGCGTGTATCCAAGTGGCGCTATATAAACATTACATACATACTGTTAATCTGTATTATTTATAATGTTACAGCGCTGCGTCCCAAGTGGCGCTATATAATAAACATATACATACATACTGTATAATCTGTATTGTTATAATGTCAGCGCGGTGTACCCAAGTGGCCGCTATATAAAACATACATACATACGTATATCTGTATGTATAATGTACAGCGTGTGTCCCCGTGGTGCTTTAAATAAACATTACATCATACTGTATAATCTGTATTGTTATAATGTACAGCGTGCTGTGTACCAATGGCTGATAAAATAAACTATCCATCCATACTATACATCTGTATTGTTTTATAATGTACAGCGCTGTGTACCCAAGTGCGCGCTATATAATAAACATATACATACATACTGTATAATCTGTATTGTTATAATGTACAGCGCTGGTACCCAGTGGCGCTATATAAATAAACATATACATACATACTGTATAATCTGTATGTTTAAATGTACAGCGCTGCGTACCCAAGTGGCGCTATATAAATAAACATATACATACATACTGTAAATCTGTATTGTTATAATGTACAGCGCTGTTACCCAAGTGGCGCTATATAAATAAACATATACATCACATACTGTACAATCTGTATTGTTATAATGTACAGCGCTGTGTACCCAAGTGCGCTATATATAAACATATACATACATCTGTATAATCTGTATTGTTATAATGTAAGCGCTGGTACCCAAGTGGGCGCTATAATAATAAACTATACATACTACTGTATAATCTGTATGTATAATGTACAGCGCTGTGTACCCAGTGGCGCTATATAAATAAACATATACATACCTACTGTATATCTGTATTGTTATATGTACAGCGCTGTGTACCCAAGTGGTGCTATATAAATAAACATATACATACATACTGTATAATCTGTATTTTATAAGTAGCAGCGCTGTGTACCCAAGTGGTGCTATATATAAACATATACATACATACTGTATAATCTGTATTTATCAATATGTACAGCGCGTGTACCCAAGTGGCGCTATATAAATAAAAAAACATATACATACTACTGTATAATCTGTATTGTTATAAATGTACAGCGCTGTGTCCCCAAGTGGCGCTATATAAATAAACATATACATACATACTGTATATCTGTATTGTTATATATGTACAGCGCTGCGTCCCAGTGGCGCTATATAAAAACATATACATACATACTGTATAATCTGTATTTTTATAATTACAGCGCTGTGTACCCAAGTGGCGCTATATAAATAACATATACATACTACTGTATATCTGTATTGTTTATAATGTACAGCGCTGTGTCCCAATGGCATTATAAATAAACATATACATACATACTGTATATCTGTATTGTTATAATGTACAGGCTGCGTACCCAAGTGGCACTATAATAATAAACATATACATACATACTACTGTATAATCTGTATTGTTATAATGACAGCGCTGCGTCCCAAGTGGCGACTATATAAATAACACATATACATACATACTTTATATCTGTATTGTTATATGTACAGCGCTGGTACCCAAGTGAGCGCTATATAAATAACATATACTACATACTGTATAATCTGTATTTTATAATGTACAGCGCTGTGTACCCAATTGGCGCTATATAAATAAACATATACATACATACTGTATAATCTGTATTGTTATAATGTCCAGCGCTGTGTACCCCAGTGGGCCTATATAATAAACATATACATACATACTGTATAATCTGTATTGTTATATGTACAGCGCTGTGTACCCAAGTGGTCTATATAATAAACATATACATACATACTGTATAATCTGTATGTTATAATGTACAGCGCTGTGTACCCAAGTGGTGCTATATAATAAATATACATACATACTGTATAATCTGTATTGTTATAATGTACAGCGGTGTACCCAGTGCGCTATAAATAAACATATACAATACATACTTTAGAATCTGTATTGTTTATATGTACACGCGGTGTGTACCCAAGTGGCGCTATATAAATAAACATATACATACATACTGTATAATCTCGTATTGTTATAATGTACAGCGCTGCTGTACCCAAGTGGCGCTATTAATAACATATACATACATACGTAAATCTGTAGTGTATAATGTACAGCGGTGGTACCCAAGTGGTGCTATATAAATAACATATACTTACATACTGTACAATCTGTATTGTTATAGTACAGCGCTGTGTCCCCATGTGCCTATAAATAACATATACATACATACTGTAATAATATATAAATTAAAAACATATAAAAGTTAACTTATAATAAATATAAAAAATTATAATTCTGTATTTTTATAATGTTACAGCGCTGGGTCCCCAAGTGGCGCTCTATATAATAAACATATCATACATACTGTATAATCTGTATTGTTATAATGTACAGGCTGTACCCAAGTGGCCTATATAAATAAACATATACATACATACTGTACTAATCTGTATTGTTATAATGTACAGCGCTGTGTCCCAAGTGGCGCTATATATAAACATATACATACATCTATATAATCTGTATTGTTATAATGTACAGCGCTGTGTCCCCAAGTGGCGCTATATAATAAACATATACATACTGTATAATCTGTATTGTATAATGTACAGCGCGTTCCCCAAGTGCGCATATATAAATAAACATATACATACATACTGTTAATCTGTATTGTTATAAGTACAGCGCTTGCGTCCCAAGTGGCGCTATATAAATAAACATATACATACATACTGTAATCGTATTGTTATAATGTACAGCGCTGTGTCCCCAGTGGCGCTATAAATAAACATATACATACTACTGTATAATCTGTATTGTGATAATGTACAGCCGCTGTGTACCCAGTGGAGCTATATAAATAAACATATACGTACATACTGTATAATCTGTATTGTTATAATGTACAGCGCTGCGCCCCAAGTGGCGCTAATAATAAACATATAACTACATCTATATATCTGTATTGTTTATAATGTACAGCGCGTGTACCCAAGTGGCGCTATATAAATAAACATATACATACATACTGTATAATCTGTAGTTATAATGTACGCGCTGTGTACCCAAGTGGCTCTATATAAATAAACATATACATACACCATACTTCCCATATACTTACGGTTATCTGGGAGAAAATATTTCATTAGTATTCACTAATAACGAAGCGCTAAACTCCAAAATGACTAATAACACATTATGACATAAGAAATGTAGCTAGACTTGCAATTCTCAAAAAAAGAAACACTATAAACTATTACAAAGCAATGGTACCCAATGGTTTCTGCTTCATGGAAGACCATTAGTACACACACACACACCTAGAGCTATCTGTGTGATGTCATCTCTGCAACATTCCGATCTGCTTAATGCCACCCTTGACTTATAATTCCGGAGGTGCCACACTGCACAATTTATTTTTGTCTTGGCGAGAACTGGGTCATTCCACCCACACTTAACCATTTTAACTTCTAGGTAAGTAACTTCTGTCCCAAATGTAATTAGATTTCTGGGAACAAAGTAAAGTTGTTCAACTGTAATGACAAAATACTGCCCCAGGGACATTTCAACATTCGGTGCTAGTGCTCCTCCATGCACTCTCAGTCTCCCACCCCCTCAGGGTAAGTCCAACAGTCAGGAATTTCTGTACTCTGCCTGGGACAGGCCACAAATTGCTTGAGGCTGAAAGGGCCATATTTGCACCAATCCTGATTGTACATTATCAGGATCTTCTTGTTCAAGTACAATGTTTCTACAATGTTCATACAAAATTTATTCCCTATCGAACACTCACACATCTTTTATCTATCCAATACTAAAGTATGTGTGTGGATTGTCGATTGGTATGTGTATGGGCCCTTTCATGGGCCTTTTGCTGTTGCCAGGTTCTACATTTTGATAAATAGCTCTACCTACAGGTTGTATGGTGTATTACTAACCAGCGGTTCTGCACATGTGCGTTGAGACTTGTCTGCACCTACATAAACCAATTATTATTATATTATTATTAAGTACTGTTTGCTCTGAGTGCACTGACACCCTTGGCTATAATCTCTCTACATTTTTATGGTTCATTGCGGTTATGCCGTTAATTCTACACAGTGCGGGTACAGGAACTGTAGAGTCATTGTCCAGGAATGTTTTGTGCAATTTCTGCTTTTACTAAGAGGGGGGGAGGACAGGAATGAAACAAATCCCTGTTCTGGGTTGGCCACAGCCTGCACATACCAAGGACAGTTCAACTTGTTATGGGACCAATAACCATTGTCTGATGGCTTAACCCTCTGCACGCTGCACACAAACGTCACATTACATTTATTATTAACCAGACCAGATCCGAGACAGTTCGCAGTTTGTATTTTGTCTAAAGTTTTCAATGTGTTGCTAGGGTCAGCTAACAATAGCAACCTGGCAGGGTTGGAATGACAGAGTTTAAAGGACAACAATGTACCTAAGCTTCCCCCCTTCCATTCGATTACCCAGGGCGAGAACCTGCTGTAAACTGCTCAGTCCTCACCACTGGGTTCAATTGAAACTCTGCAAATCTTTAATTGATTTCCAATTGCAGTTTGGCCTAGTTGTCCCCCTTATAGGGTTGACTCATGGATGATGCCCAATGCAAAGAACACCTTTTCCTCATTGAACAAAGCCCGAAATGATATATTGGATTTATGGTAAACCCAGGGATGAGACCTATGTTAAGTTTCTCACTCTGGGCGTCTTATGGTATAATAAAGCCTCAGGCACAATTCTTGTGTATGATTGTCCTCACATTTAACCCAATACAGCTAGAAGGACATGATTCTGTACAATGTAAAACAACCAAATAATTATTCAAAATGTCAATTGCACTTCAACCAATAAAACTTTATCTCCCAGAGCAAATACATAAACAAGGAATCAGATCTGGGCAGCCACTAGAATCTCCCAGGTACCCTATAGCCTGGGCTCCCTTGACTACATGCGTCTGTGGGATGTTCCTGCTCATAGCTTCGGAACATAGGGGCCAGCTCCTAAACCTACTACGCATGATATTTACCTGCCAAAGGGAACCAGGGACAGCTGAAATCTGCAGTGATCACTGGGCTTCCTCCACATCTGATCCCTAATGGTCACCCAGAGTGTGAAGGATGCCCAAACGGAACCCGTAGGAAATCAGGGCACTCTATGGGAGGAAAATGGCAATCGGAGGAACCAAAACTAGTCCTCTCCACCTTCATTAATAAATCTATTGATTGTGATTGGTTTTTTATTCTATTTGTTGTTGGATCATTTAAAAATGCCCAGTGTTAATTTAATTCGACAAAATCACGTTCATCCCCTAGCACGGCCACATTGCGCCGCACACTTTTTGAGATCCGAAATCGCATGCAGTTGCGCATAAAAAGGCGACCGCTGCGATTCGGTATCGCAAACTGATGCGCAATGCATCACATCCGAAAACACGCATTTTTGGTGCGTTGCCGTGATTCCTATGTTCGGCAAAAATCTACGATCAACCCGAAAAAACGCGTAAGTGTGCCTTAGCCCTAATGCTATTCCCTCGTTTAATGTTTGAAGCCTGGAGACTGGAATCCTTGAACAAAGACTTGGTCTAGTTTGTTCTAAACTAAAGACATCCCAGAATTCCTGGAATACAGATAAAAACACCCTTTAGACCAAAAGACGTCAACATTTTATTAATTGATCGCGGTGAGTGTGGGTGAAAAACGTTGCACACTTAATATAACCCATGCTCTATTTAAATACAAGCTAGGAAGATTTTATTGGTAGATTGCTCTCCGGATTTAAATGCATTGGTGTTTTCGACCCCCCCCCCTTTATCCCAGGGACTACCAATGGGAAGACATGTTCCATAAGAAGCGCTTCTTTGTATTGGATAGATCAAACAGTGAGATGGGCAGAGCTTAAGGTGACCATACACTCTAGCGATAATGAACAGATGGGATTTACCCATCATTGTCAGTGTGTAGGGGCTCTTCCCAACCGTAGTTGCATTACGTTTTCAGGAATGATGAAACATTTCCATCGTTCGTATCGCTTCGTTACTTTAGTAGAAGGGGGCAAATTCGATTGTAACCGTGTATGGCCCCACGGCGACCGATCCCTAAACGCGTATGGGGATGGTCGGGTCCGTGTGTGTGGTCCCTATAGCATGTTGGCCGACAGATACCAATGTGATCAGATACCAATGTAATCTGTCGGCCCACATGCGGTGGAAACGCATGTGTATGGCCACCTTTAGACCATGGTCCTTTGGTCATGGCCATACCCCATATGATTACAATATGAGCGGACATCCCACCCTGATTGTGCTCCTTCCTAGAGCTATTAAGAAACTAACATGGATCATCTTGTAGCCAGGTTGCCAGTTGTACCTATTGTTTAAGATTGCTGTTTGCAGGGCAAATCCCAAATCTCGGTATGTAGGGCTGAACACCATCCATCACTGGCCCTGGCTGCCCGCCCAAGGAACGCCCACAGTCCCTAGTCCGCCTCCTACCTCTGCTCTGCCCAGTCTCTCCCTGACAAACCTCCTGCTCTGCACCAAACGCCCCCCCTCCTGCTCGGATAGGGTCACTTTACGTGATACTCATTACTTATCTGTACTTGCTTTGTCATTAAATTATTATTTTTTAGTGAGTATCCTAATTGCTTCCCCTCCCCTTAAGGTTCGTACACACGTGCGATCGCGGGTCCTGACCCGCGACCACGTGTGTACGATCGTTCATTTCGGCGATAATCGTTCGGAGATCTGCCAAGTCGGTCGTTCACGATGCCTGACCGAACGTTCGTTTCGGGCATATAACAGCCCACAATGGTTTATCGGCCGGGACCCGTCGTAGCACGTGTGTACCAACCTTTTCTCACCACCTTTTTGTAGTGTCTTTGACACTAAAGTTCTGCAACAGCCCACCATGGACAGTTCCCTGCTTACACATCCTCTCACCCTGCCTCTTCTTTCATTTCTCTGCTGATTCTCTTAAATGTTGCGAACTTTACTGCCAGCAGCCATATTCCGAGTAAGAGGTCAGGGATGGGCACATATTATCATTTCTGTTTCTGGAGTGACGGTCTTTCCCTGTACACGCTTGATTTCAAATGATGATTTTTCAAAATCTACAGGTCAGATTTAAAATCCGAAAAAGATTTTTAACAGTGGGAACTCGCTGAATCAAGCAAACAACGTCAAACAACATGGCCATGGTTCCTAGAGACTGTTGTTCATTATTATAAAAAGTCCTCTTTTTTACGTAATTGCGGTAAAAACAAGGCCTTTAGCCATCGTCTTGTGGAGGTGGTTATGTAAATATCCATGACCTACAAAGAAAATATTTTGTACAAGAATTACAAAATGTAAAAACAACAACAACCAGATCCTACATTTTCCCCCCGTGGAGGTTATAACCAGAAATAAAAGACCCAGGACCAATTCATTTGTTGAGGCGGATTATTGGTGAACTTTGACTGGAGAACACAAGAGTCTTACTTGATTTTATGACGAACCCTGTACTCTACTGCATGCGCAAGTGAAATGCGCATAGAGCACAGATCTTTTGGGACGATGTCAGACTACACAGCAGAGAGGAGCGAGCGATGGGTAAGTACTTTACCTGTGTTCCCGGCTCTGCAGGTTTATTGATGAACGGGGGGTAAGACACAGCTCCTTTACCTCTCGTTCTTCAATAAAACTGAATACCAAATTTTTATCAAGTGGAGATACCTTTCACAACAATGTTAGGGTCATGTTGGGCATTTCCGACTGACCAGAAGGCCGATGGTGAACGTTTGTCGCCTCGCGATACGCCACACACATTACGATAAAGCATCGGATCTATCATCGTTTGACCATTTATATCTGGCCAAAGACACACGCTTTATGGCAGGGGCTGTTAAAGTTAAAGGATCAGTTGAAAGACTAGAACTTTTTTTTTGTTTACAGCACTGCAGACTTAAGAGGCCTGGATCAATTTAAAGGACTACACAACCCTATAATTAAATGCATTTTTTTCTTTTGAAATTCTGCTTCACATGGAGCATACATGTAGACTTGGTTTATACTTGGTTAAACAATTCTTATGAGGCAATAAAAAGACAGATATTTCCGATTGTGTAAAAGAACGGGCCAAGTTAAAATCTCGGTAATTAGGATGACTGTTTCCCTATAATAAAAGGATAATAAAAAAAACAAACAATTGTCGTTATATCCAGAATTCCTCTCCATGGTCACAATTTGAGCCCAATTATCAACTGGTTAATTTTAGGACGTTCTGGTAGAAATATCCACTCACATATACCAAGTGACAAACGCTCTCAACCAATCACATCCTTCCAGCCAACCTTTTCGACCAATCAACATCCTTCCACAGCCACCTCCCTAAGCAGAGAATAAGAATGATCACTACTATATACTCCTGAATACAATTACATAATATTAGGTAATTACAGAACGCTGTCTCCATGCAATAAATAATTACGGATATGGACAATGATCCAAACTATCATGTAATACCCAAAGCACATTTTTCACATTCTATGTTGCAGCTGCACATTAATTAGGAATCATCACCGAGAATCTGACTGAATCTAGACTTCATGGGAAGTTACGTTGTCAGGATTCTTTTTTTCACTTTCGTAGGAACGAGAAGCATTGGGTGTGATCAAAGAACAATGTGAGGGATCCCGATCATGAATATAAAGTGGAACAACACTAAAAAAACTGGGATGCATATCATGTAAATATATACTCTTATAAACCTGTTTTTAAAAGGCGTGACCTGTTTGTACTCGGCGCTCTAGCTATGTCTCAGTTGTACTCGGTTTGTTTAGAAATGTCATCAGTTATAATCAGTGTTTAACTATGTCATCAGTTATAATCAGTGTTTAACTATGTCATCACGTTATAATCAGTGTTTATCAGTACTATGTCATCAGGTTTAATTCAGTGTTTACTTGTCATCATTTAAATCAGTGTTTAAGAGCTATGTCTCAGTTATAATCAGTGTTTTTAGCTATGGCGATCAGTTATTACGCATTGTTTATACTATGTCATCATTATACATTTTAACTCACATAAATCATGTTTTAGCTATGTCATCGTTATAATCAGTGTTTAGCTATGTCATCAGTTAGAAACCAGTTTTTAGGTCTATGTCCATCAGTTATAACCATTGTTTAGCAGTCTGCATTATTTGGTACTATTCTAGTTATAATCACGTTTTTAGCTATGTCAGTCAGTTATCATCAGTGTTTAGCTATGTCATCAGTTATCCAGTGTTACTATGTCATCATTTTATAACCAGTGTTTTACTTGTCATCAGTTTAAACCAAGTGTTTTAACTATTGTCCATCAGTTATAATCAGTGTTTACTATGTCATCATTTTTAACAGTGTTTAGCTATGTCATCAGTTATAACCAGTGTTTAGCTATGTCATCATTAAACGGTCTATTAATACTCGGGCATTAGCTAAGTCAATCATTTATAAAGAGCACTTAGACATCTCATGGTTACAACTGATACTCACTATTTTTCCATACGTAGAGTAAGTTTATATACATTGCATGGCACCCGTGCCTGTTACCACTCTACGGATCTCATTTTTGTGCAAAAATTCTTAACGCTACCAGTTTTTATCATGGCAACCAACATAATTGAAAATAATCAAACAATCTTGTCTATGCTCCAATGAATCGAATTTATACTATCCCAACTCACCTGGAAGTGACCCAGTCAGTGAACTAGGGTGAGGCACCATATCCCAAAGGAACAGTGGCTGTCCGTGAACCACATAGTCATGGCCTAGTCACTCCCCACCCCATCTCCTTCATGGCGGGGACACAACACTCGCTGACAGATAAAATACAGTCCACCAACCACAAAGACTGTTAGGCTGACCCCAATTGAGGAACCAATCGTGTTGGTTGGATGGGGGAGGGTGGTTCCCTCTGTGGATCTGAAAAAATTCATTAAATTAGTAAGGAGCATTGGGCAGTAGAAGCGGGTTTCATTCAATAATTTGTTTTTAAATAAATCTTAAAATACTGTGACTGACATACACATATCACTCATGTACCCTGCACCAGCTTGTTTTCTAAAAGGATTCTTGTCTCCTCCCCCTGCTCCTATGAGCTTGTTCTGAGCTGGTTTCATGTGCAGTGTTTGGTATGAGCTGGGTGACATATTGGGGAACCCCAGTCAATCATTGAGTGTGATGTTCACAACATGATTGACACAAGAGGGTGTATGTGGGCAGGGCTTCATCACAGAACTAAAAAAAAGGCTGTAAAACAGAACTTCAATAGAATCTGTTGCATTCAGTTAGATCAACTGAACTTAAAGTTTAGTTCTTGAAGATGTTTCGCTAGTCATCCGAGCATTCTATACAAATCCCTTTTTATCACTCTGTAATGTTGCCCATGGGAGAGAATTATTAATAAGGAACACTCACAGCAAGCCTGTTTCATCAGAACTGCTGCCTGCAGTCAGGACTGAGGTCACAACGTCGATGTTTCCCTATGCACTGCCACTGCTGCAATGGAACTCGTCAGGAGAACAGACTTCTGTGTAGAGAAACAAGCAGGTTCACCCTGTTCACATATTTATACACATCCAAATGTACGAAGAGAACGGTTTGAAACGTACTCTGCATGTTAAGTTCGTGGAGAACACCAACAGGACACCAGAATATCGCTTGTATGTAAACACACTTGCAATGTGGATAAAATCAAAAGAAAGTCTGCATGCAATTAAGGGCAAGTGCAATGCCCAAAATAAGTTGAATTAACAGGACTTTAGAATTACCATGGCGATAGAAGACATACTATTACCCGTTTTACTTACTATTGCAGATTCTCTGTGTAAAACAATGCTGCTCTGGAAATCTCCCAACCCCCACCTCCTTGTCCAACATGAAAGCCCCGACAAAGATGAATGACTGTCAGCATGTCAGAAAGGGGTTGGGTGATGAGATGGTCAGCTGCAACCAGGATTGAGACGTTATGGTGGTCATAGATTTTAACGATCGCACAACGGAATATTCCCTATCGGCCGAAGACTGTACGATAAATTTTCATGTGCGAGCATGCAAAATTTCTACCACCTCTGATCCGTTTTTTTTATGCTAATTGAACTAACTTTTGACCAATTTTTAAACCCAATGGACCGGAGAAATAATAGCATTGAATTGGGTGGAATATCGTCCCGTGTGGACAAAGCATTACATTCACAGAGATCTGCGCAATAATGAATACAATATAGAAAGAAGGTTGGAGTAATGTCTATGTATAATGTTATTTTTCTAATATTGTTTTATGGTCACAGCAATTGCCCTTTGAAAACCAATAGAACAGGTATCCGACGGATTCCATATACAGACAAGCGATGGTGAACCTGTTAGGTACCTTTACAGTTCTTCTCCTGACTTGTCTTGACAGTTTGCTTCTCCATTACAGCGCAAAGACGAGTCAACGCATTGTCCGCTAGCGCACTGGTACTGAGTGTCCGAGCACATAGGGCATTTGTGTTCATCGCTGTGATCCTCACATTCAGTGAAGCCATCACACGCCATTCTCTGGGATACAGTCAACCTCCCCAGTAAAACAGTAAACTGCAGGGGAAGCAAGTGGGAGGTTCTGTGGGAGAACAAGAAAACAGATCAGATCGATTCCTTCCATGTCTTTCTATGTAACCCCTAACAAAAATACACACTAAAAACTTAACAGTACAGAAATACAGTTTCTGTCCCCTACCCTAGCTCAGTGATCTCTGACATGCTCAGTGTCATTCACCTAGGAAGAAGACGATTTCTCCAATCTGATATTTTATATACTTGTATATAGGCTTACAGTGTTAAGGTGACCATACGCATGCGATTCCACAGCAGTGCGTGCCGACAGATCACACGGATATCGTTGGCACACATGCAGTGGGAACACACACAATGGAACCAACCTATCCCCATATGACAGTAGGGGATTGGTCGGCCGTGCGGCCATACACAGAACAACGGGGAGCCGATACCTATCGACATTTTCTGTCTTTCCTACCGCGACCATAATGGAGACTATGGTAGTTTGTTGACACTGCAGTCGGTCGATTTCACCTCTACACACGGACATAATGGGTAAATCCCATCATTCCCCCAATGAGATTTACCCAAGTGTGTATGCCACCTTAACAGGGATTTTTGCACATATCAATCTAGCCGTGTCTATATACAATGTACACAGCAAGTCATGGTGATCTTTGAGATCATTCATTGTGCAGAGTGCTCTTAAACCCTCTATAGATGTACATAAATGGCCACTAGATGGCACTGTTTTGTTATCCTATAGAAATAGGATTGAGAGGAGAGCATGCATAGTTTGCAAGATACCTGGCAATCTACAAATATGAAGTGATATTCTGAAACAATAAACTGGGCTCTTGTAATTTACAGGCTGTTTAATGGGGGGAAAAATCCTATAATAAATAGGTCACATCATCATTGTACTTTTTTTACTTGCGTTGAAGGTGGTAACTGTGAATACTGAGCTATTAAAGATCCAACCTTTCCTCCTACACAAAGGCCTTTCAGACTATGACCTCTAGTAACCTGCCCATAAACCTGATAGAATGCAGTGGGGAGCAAAGACCACCAATCAAAAAGCAGCTTCACGGCAGAGCAGCATGAAAGATTACTGGGTTTCAGGAAAGAACAGGTTCTTTAAAACACAAAGCAGGCTTAGTGTTAACTCTTAATTCCAGTGAATCTTTCAATCTCGGCTGTACTTTCGTCCAATTTGAACATAGTTGATGGACATGTCATTCTCCAATAGGTCGCGATCAGCTGCATCGAAATTTTGCTTTTTTTTAGTCTAACCATCAAAATTTGTGATTATCTTTGCACTACAACAGATGTACAAAAGAAACTGCTTCCCTTTAGCGTAGCCTTTCTAAGGCCAATCAAGAGCTGGTGCTATTTACAAGTTGAGAAATGTCTCTGGGACGGATTCAATCTATCCTCTGATATTTATCCACATACAGGACAAGGCCCTATAACTCAACCCAGAAAAAGTAAATACATTGCACAATGCAGAACTGCTCGAAACCTGACCGGCTTATTGGATTACGTTGTTTTCGATTAAAACTTGAACAAATATGTCACTAGCAAAAACTGAATGGAAACACCTACCCCCGCAGGAAGCTCATCCTCCTGCAGAAGAACAAGATGCATTGGGCAGGAACAGCGAGTGGTTCCATCTCCTTTCACTAGCCAATGTGGGAGCATCCGCCATTGTCCTGGGAACATGGGTTGTTCCTCTAAACAAGAACAATGATAAATACAATTAACATATATGTAACGATCGCAAGAGTTAAAACAAAGAGCTGGTACGAATAACGATGGGTTGAAATGTAATCACTGACACAATGATCTTGTTTAAGTTCACTACTTTATATCACTTTGCTATTCCCTTCCATTCGAGAATACTGTATTTTATAAAGTACTACCAGTTGTACCCGGCGTTGCCCGTGTACACATGTGGATATAGTATTTGTTAGTGCCGGTTGTGGTTTTAGATTAGAAGGAAGAGACGGTAATGTACGCCGTTTATTTAATAGTTATGAGTTATGGAGGTGAACATATTGAGAACACATGTTATAGCAAAATTTTATATACAAACGTTATCAGTTTTTTCCACTTGGAGCGTGAATATACAAAATGTTGTGGTGAACATGCTACATAGAATTTGCCTTAGGGAAAACACTTTGATTGACAACTGACAACTGAATATCACAGAACTTGGGTGACTGACAGGTCAGTGTCTCTGATCATGTGACGTGGGCCCTTTGTCTGTTATTGAAGTCGGCTTCATTCTTCTGTTGCTGCGAGCATTGTGTGTTTTTTATTAAGCGTGCTCTATTTTTTGCACATTAGTGACGTGTGTCACCTTGTTTGCACTGTAACACTTTATCCTTGCCAAAGGATCACTTTATATTGACTATTCAATCCCAATCAATAAAGTTACTTTCTGGTGTGCAATTAAAAGTGCCATGATGTCTTTGTTCTTTTAGTTGTAACTGTCTGAAGTGTGGGCAGTGTTTGGTAATGCAGTCCCATGTCTGCAATGTCAGGGGAGGGGGTGACCATATCTGGTGGCATTCTCACAACATTTGGGGACATGGTTGCGATATTTGGGGGCATGGCAGTTATCTTTGGGGGTGTGGCCTTGATGTTTGGAGTATGCGCATGGCCATGATGTTAGGGGTGTGGCCATGGCAGTGATACCTGGGGGCGTGTTTACATTTCAGGAGCTCGCTTTAAATTTCTTAGCATGACAATACACCGCAAAAGGATGCTATCAAAAATAGTAAGTCTTTCCAGGGTTATATTTGTATATAAAGGTCATTCATCACCAATAGTAACACAGTCTCTTTCCAGGGTTTATATTTGTATATAAATGTCATTCATATCACCAATAGTACCACAGTCTTCCCAGGGTTTAATTTGTATATAAATGTCATTCTTATCACCGATAGTAACATAGTCTTTTCCAGGGTTTATATTTTGTATAAAATGTCATTCATATCACCAATAGTAACATAGTCTTTCCAGGGTTTATATTTGTTATATAAATGTCATTCATATCACCAATAGTAACACAGTCTTTCCAGGGTTTATATTTGTATATAAATGTCATTCATATCACCAATAGTAACACGTCTTTCCAGGGTTTATATTTGTATATAAATGTCACATTATCACCAATATGAACACGTCTTTCCAGGGTTTATATTTGTATATAAATGTCATTCATATCACCAATAGTAACACAGTCTTTCCAGGGGTTTTATTTGTATTAAATGTCATTCTTAATCACCAATAGTAACACAGTCTTCCAGGTTTATATTTGTATATAAATGTCATTCATATCCACCAATAGTAACATAGTCTTTCCAGGGTTTTATTTGTATATAAATGTCATTCATACCACCAATAGTAACAGTCTTCCAGGGTTTATATTTGTTATAAATGTCATTCATATCACCAATAGTAACAGTCTTTCCAGGGTTTATATTTGTATATAAGGTCATTCATATCACCAATAGTACACAGTCTTTCCAGGGTTTATATTTGTAATAAATGCATTCATACACCAATAGTAACACGTCTTCCCAGGGTTTATATTTGTATATAATGTCATTCATATCACCGATAGTAACATAGTCTTTCCAGGGTTTATATTTGTATATAAATGTCATTCATATCACCAATAGTAACAGTTTTCCAGGGTTTATTTTGTATATAAATGTCATTCATATCACCAATAGTAACACAGTCTTTCCAGGGTTTTATATTTGTATATAAATGTCAATTCATATCACAAATAGTAACACAGTCTTTCCAGGGTTTATATTTGTATATAAATGTCATTCATATCACAATAGTAACACAGTCTTCCAGGGTTTATTTTGTATATAATGTCATTCTTATCACAATAGTAACACGTCTTCCCCAGGTTTATATTTGTATATAAAGGTCATTCATATCACCAATAGTAACATAGTCTTTCCAGGGTTTATATTTGTATATAAATGTCATTCATTCCACCAATAGTAACACATCTTCCAGGGTTTATTTGTATTAAATGTGATTTCATATCACCATAGTAACGTCTTTCCAGGTTTATATTTATATAAAAGGTCATTCATATCACCAATAGTAACAGTCTTTCCAGGGTTTATATTTGTATAAAATGTCATTCATATCACCAATAGTAACAGTCTTCCCAGGTTTTATTTGTATATAAATGTCATTCATATCCCCATGTAACACGTCTTTCCAGGGTTTATATTTGTGTAATAATGTCATTCATATCACCAATAGTAACACAGTCTTTCCAGGTTTATATTTGTATATAAATGTCATTCATCACCAATAGTAACACAGTCTTTCCAGGGTTTATATTTTGTTATAAATGTCATTCATATCACCAATAGTAACACAGTCTTTCAGGGTTTATTTGTATATAAATGTCAATCATATCACCAATAGTAACACAGTCTTTCCAGGGTTATATTGTATATAAATATGATCATATCACCAATAGTAACATGTCTTTCCAGGGTTTATATTTGTATATAAATGTCATTCATATCACCAATAGTACACAGTCTTTCCAGGGTTTATATTTGTATATAAATGTCATTCATATCACCAATAGTAACACAGTCTTCCAGGGTTTATATTTGTATATAATGTCATTCTTATCACCGTAGTAACAGTCTTTCCAGGGTTATATTTGTATATAAATGTCATTCATATCACCAATAGTAACACAGTCTTTCCAGGGTTAATTTTGTATATAATGTCATTCATTACCCATAGTAACATAGTCTTTCCGGGTTATATTTGTATATAAATGTCATTCATATCACAAATGTAACAGCTCTTCCAGTATATTTGTCTTACAGACCTTAAGGGAAATGTCTCATTCCCTCTGTTATAGAAGCTGTTTTTCTGTGTGTGCAGCTGAGTTGTGTAGCCGTACATTACACCTGTACACACAATACCTGCCCTTGTCTATGTTACTGAATTGGGGAATCACACTCTGCAAGTGACGTGCAGGCTTTTTGTTATTTAAACTTTGATAGGGCTCCGTCTGTTATGTGATGCATTCAGGGGTGTGGCTGTGTGCGAGCACATACATACACATACAATACAAGATTTCTACTTTATATAGTAGATTATGTGCATTAAACTTTCCTTACTGGAAAAATAAAGCTAAGTTATAAATAGGCCTGAATGAAATTTAGAATTCTTAACAGATAAAAATAAAATCTCAATTCTACAGGTTTCTGGCTTTTCAGATTTCTGCAGCCCTCCTACAAGACTGTGTCCTGGACACACATCTAGTTGCACTTGCTCAGAATGTTATCTATCCCCCTACCTCTCCACCCCCAGAACTGTCAAGTAACTATTGGCTGACCTTCCTGGACCTCTGACTGAGCAGACAGAAAACCATCATAACTCACTAGGAAGGAGGATGTGCCGTAACCTGCTTAACATGATTTCTCCCCCAATGCTACGGTATTCAGTGACAATTACCGCTATCTGCTAGTTCCCAATAGAATCCATTCATTAAGATTTACAAATTAGCTTTAGTTTCTCCTTTAAAGCTCATTGGTGTAAGTAATCACGGTGGGTACTAACTATATTCCTTCATGCTCAGCTCGGTACAGCATGAATGTCCGTCAGGAGTGGGATACGAGCTTGAATCTTTGTGCTGCGCAACACGTCCAGTCTTCTCGATGCGTTCTATCATTTGCTGCTGTCTGTCGATCCAATACAAATGGTTGCCAAACACCGTAGTCCAACTGGCTGAGACGTTGGAATCTTCCAGCACTATCGATGGCCACCTAAAAAGCCATTAATTGAATAGTTGGCTATATGCACATGGCTCTCTTAATAGTGTTCCAAATTGTTCCTCATCATAACGTAGATTTAATTGATTTTTGGTAAAACAACTTAGGCTCTGTAAAAGTTGCTGTGTGTTTATTTGAATAAAATTTATGGCTATAATAAGGATATAGCAAGCGAAAGGCCACACTTCGGGTTATCGCAACAAACTTATTTAGATGCTTACACAATTAAAAACATGGAACACGAGAATAACGTCATCCACGCTTTTGGGATTGTCATGCATAGTTCAAGGGTGGTCCAGGAACGCTTTGGATGACGTATTCTCGTGTGCCATATTTTTAACGACGTATGCGTCTATATAAAGTTTGTTACGATAACCCAGAAATGCGGCCCTTCGCTTGCATGTCTGTAGGATTGGCGGCACTGGGACTGCACTGGGATACGATTCCTGAATATAGTGTAAAGAATTAATCAGCCTTATATAATAAGAGGTGCAAAAACATCTTGTGCTATTTGCAGTAACCAATCAGATGATCCATTTTAACCGATCTACTACAGTTAGAAAACATTTAATAAAACCTGATTGGCTAATGCAATTTATAAAATGTGCAAAATTTTGCCTTTGCTGTTAATCAGCCCCAAAGTAATCGTTATACTATAATCTTGGCTAATCCAGACACACATTTAAATCTTTTGGCCACTAATCACGCTTTACACATTGTTTACCGGACAGATCGCTGCTCTCGATCCTTCGCAGTTCAGAGTCGGCCCAGAAAGCTTTCCCATTTTATTATCCAACCGCGAGTGCAACAGTTTTGCTTAATCCAGTGAAAAACAGAACTTCCCCGCTCGGTCCCATCCAGTGCGGCCCTCTCTATTTTAGCTGAACGTTCCTGAAGGTTGGTAAAGTACATGTACCTGAAAAAGTACGGTGAATGGTTAGCAGTGCAAAAAGAATTATTATGTAGAATTATTCTTACAACTTATTTGCCGACAAGCGTTCTGAAACAGACGGCATGCAAGGATTTTAAAAAAATCTGAAAGGGCTTCAGGTTAAATATTCTAGTTATAAGGCCATAAACATTAGGCCATTAGATAGAGTAAAGTTTGATGGTTGAATCTAATGTCGCTAGGAGTGTGTTTTCGGTTGGCGGTTCTTACTTTACAAGGTTCCATCTGACCCATCATTTGACGATCAGAAGATGATTCAAAAAAGACTGGGCCAGGCAGAAGGAAGGAGAGTCTAGTGTATGGGTCACTTTAAGGTTACTGCATATGATTCTGCAATGTATGCTATCTGTTCAAAGGCACCATCTTTACATCATAAGCAATCATACCCTCTCTCCGCGGATTACAAACAATTGCCCGGGGACGGTCATGCTCTTCTCTTAGTACAACCCCAATAGCTCTCCCGTCCAGGCGATTGACGTTGATGACATTGGTGGCTTCACACGTCCAGTATATTAAGCGGCTGTACACATCGATGCTCATGTCATAGGGCTGCATGTCCATATCTGGTTGGGGACGGTGCTTGCGACTACAGTCACTCTCTTAAAGGATTGATACAATACAAGTGAACCACCGGTGAGATGTTCAGGTTTTATTAGGATTGAAATTAACCAGTTAGACATTTGAAAAGCAAAAAATCTTGGTATATACAAAAGCAACAAGACGGAATAAAAGGATTTCCAAGGACATTATTCGAGTGTCTGCCCAAGTAATAGGGCCAAAGTGTCTGTTAAGGGGCAGCTTAATTTTTTTTCCAATTGCCCATTACTAACTATCACTGTGCTGTTTATTTGTTGATCTGTCCTCTATTTCTTTAGATTTCCAGTCTGAAACATCTTACATTTTAGCTGTCAATCAAGTGCCTTATTATCAAACTCTTCTGCTGTGTGCAGTTTTTACAGTTACCTGAATGGTGACTGTTGCAAAGTGTGAATTGCATTGTGGGAAATTTCCCTCTCCCAGTGCGGCCTCATAGTGATTAGAGAGCCTGCTTGACTTCACATTTCAGATGGAAGATCTTCGTTAGAGTGAAGGGGGATACGAGTCCCAACAAAACAAGTACTGAAGTGAAGGCATGCAGAAACACACCTCAGAGCAATAGCTACTTACATGCATTTATAATAGATTAATATGAGAAAGTAACTTTCCATAGTTGCCCTTTAAGGAAAAATATCAGTTTGGTCACAGTCCTGTTAATGGTATTCTAGGGATCCAATTTACTTCTGAGATCCAATCACTCAACCATGTACAGTCCTGAGCGTAACCAACCCGCAGCATTTTATTCATCAGAAAGTAGAATCCCCCATTCACCATCATCTAAGCCTCACCTGACTTCCATCCTCTTGAGCGCGGCGAATATTTCTGCCGAGAGTCGATCCAGTACAGGTGCTTTCCAACGGGTCATATCGAGGGCTCGGACGTTGCGCAGGTTGTATTGGGAGGATGATGTCTGGGCTTTGTTGTTCTTCTATCACATACGATTTATGGCATTTTTCTGACTGAACGAAGGAACGAACTTGGAGCTGTAATAATAAACAGGTTTTTCTTTAGCACAAGACACAATTCTATACAACAGGGGTGCCCAAACGGAATCACTCTGGGGCAGCACTAGAGGCATCCCATGAGGTTACCCGGGCCGCAAATGTAGCCCACCCTTGATCCGTCCAAGCCCCACCAAGAAATGCCCAAGCTCCGTCCTCTGCCCTACCCAACCGTGGATCGACAGGCCACAGTAAATTGTAGGTGGGCCACTTGTGGTCCGTGGGTGGGTCGTCACTGCTACACAACTTTGTTATCAACAAATCGATGCACAGAAATACACTTTACTTACCACTGCACGTCTTGTTATCTGCATTCAAAGTGTGATGAACAGGGCATCCGCAAGTATACCAGTGACCGGTGTGGCCAACAGAGATGAGAACAATGACCGTTGCAGATGCGCACTCGTTCCACCCAGCCTGACGAAGGAGTGGAACACTAGGATGTCCATAACAAAGTCAAGGTGGTCTTGGATCATAGTCCGTTCTGCCCACTGGTCTTGTTGGCTCGCTCAATACTCCTACGGCTCCAGTCTGTCCAGTAGATGAAATCCTGGTACTGAGTTAATCCAAAAGGATGGGGCAGATCATCAGCGATCACGTCAGTCCAGCCCTGTGGATCCAAAAGAAAACAATGTAATTGAACCAGAACAGAAAAAAGGATTCAAACTGGAGATAATTTAAATGGATTTCCTACTAAAGCCGTCGTCTCCTCCCTCGAGAAAATCTTTATTTTACAGAGCAGAAAACCCGACATTAAAAGTTGTTTCTTTAAGAGGAAAACATGGATTTGGGCACACTACAGGGTGATTGTGGTAGCTAACAAAGCTTTTGAACCAAGTGGATCAGTTACTTAAAAACACGCTGTTAAACATTTCCCCCTGAGTAATCCTTTTTAATGCAAATCGACTGAATGCGGCAAGCTGATTTGGCACCTGTCCATGTGCAGGCAGATTCCGGCGAATGAAGAGCACGTGACCAGTGTTCCAGCCCCGTACATATTCAAGGACAAATGCAGAGATTAAAAGACCTCTCTGTAAAGACAGCAAACTGCTTTTATGCATGCATGCAGAAGAATTTACTATACGGGGCAGAGGTGTTTTGGCATTAAATGGTTAACAAAATATCCGGCCATTCTTTCTGGGCAAAGATTTTGTACAAGCTCCAGAGCTAGAGATGTGTCAGGCCCATCTGTTTTGGAAGTCTACAATTGGGTTAACTAATAACTATTTTAGATGTGGCAAATTCAGTACAGCCCTCAAGGCCGCTATAACATGTGGGCACCAGATTGCTGGTTATGTTTCACAGGAACGTATCACTGCTTGCATCAATGGTAATTGGCAAGAAACCACACAAAAAACAAAGCACTAAAAAAGCTTTGAATTGAACACTGCCGTCACCCCCTGGCACTGCCCATTGGTTACTTACCTTATAAGGACTAAGGTCCTTATACACACGGGTCTGCTGTCACATATCAGCCATAGATTTCATTGGAATGTTGCCAATGTGTGGTGATAAACTACTAAACCTCATATACTGTTGATTGTCACAAGGAAAACGCATTGTCTCCCTCTTATAGGGGGTATCAACTGTTTACAATGCCACAAACGTAACAGAAGGAATGTTCATGTTGTTGACAAACTGTTTCAGCCCATACACCAGGCAGAATTTTGCTAATATAAGACTCTTACCCAGCATATTGGATGACTCTATAAGGTTGGTATCCAGATCTGTCCAGTAAAGTCTCCTCTCTGCATAGTCAATGGTTAGCCCATTGGCACGTCCTACGTTGGGCACTAGTGTGATACCGCCCTGCCATCCATGGCTGCTCGGTCATCTTTGGCTTTCCCCCCCACTCGTCCAGTACATGAAACTGCAAAACATTGTAAGAAAAGGAAATGAAAATAATATTTGTTGTGATCCTATTATTGTTCTTTCAAACACTTTTTATAGAACCTAAATAATGATCATCAAGTGATCAACTTATAATTAGAGATGGACACAAACCGAACTCGAACCAGAACTTTATGAGTTTGGATCAACTGAACTATATGAACTAGTTCATTTTTCTGGACTCGGATAATTATCGATTTAACGGACCGTTCGCTCCACCCTAGAATAGCGTGCTAACCCTGAATGTAGTCGCTAACCCCTAGAATTAGCGTTCGCTAACCCCTAGAATGTAGCGTTCGCTAACCCCTAGAATGTAGCGTCCGCTAACCCCTAGAATGTAGCGTCCGCTAACCCTAGAATGTAGCGTCCGCTAACCCTAGAATGTAGCGTCCGCTAACCCTAGAATGTAGCGTCCGCTAACCCTAGAATGTATCGTTCGCTACCTTAGAATGTTCGTTCGCTAACCCTAGAATGTAGCGTTCGCTAACCTTAGAATATATCGTTCGCTAACCCTAGAATGCATCGTTCGCTAACCCTAAATGTATTGTTAGTTTTCGATGATTCCTAATGTATGGATTTTTTTCGCTAACCCTCGAAAGTAGCGTTAGTTTTCGGTAATCCTCAAAAGTATCATTTGATTTTGGTAACCCTCGAATTTATGGTTCTATTTTCGGTAACCCTCAAAGTATCATTCAGTAACCCTCAAATGGCCATAACAGATTGTAGCTTGTGCAAAACTCAAATTGCCGCTCGTGTTTAAGAAGTGTTTTAAACAGGTTTTAGTGATAGTGACATGTTCCCCAGACCATTTCCCAGGTGCCCAGCCATTTACGTAAGTTACCATTGTTAGTTAGCTGTAAATCACCCAGACTTTTCGAACTATCACTCTCCCATTGACTTTAATGGGTCCGAATTTGAACTTTTACTGAAGTTCGAAAACGGACTGAACTTTATGAAGTTCAGCCATCTTACTTATAATACACATTATATCCTTATAATCTGTACTTGGCTAGGTTATCAGCTATAATCAGTGTTTAGCTATGTCATCACATAATTAGTGTTTAGCTAGGTTATCAGTTATAATCTGTGCTTGGCTATATAATTATAATTAGTGTTTGCTAGGTTATCAGTTATATATCGGTGTTTAGCTATGTCATCAGTTATAATCTGTGCTTAGCTATATTATCAGTTATAATCAGAACTAAGCTATGCAATCAGTATGACATGATTTAGTAAAGCTTCTATATTATGAACATTAAAGCTATATAGTTTATAGTATATTATAAGGAGGTTAGAAATAACCTTTAAGTTCCATTCCCTGTAAACTAATTATGTGGCCTCATATCTAAACGCCTAGTTGACAAATACAATTCTATGTACAGTAAGGATTCATTATTTATAAACAGTGTATTTATCACCGCAGACATGATCTACAACCCCCTCCTGTACATCAATATTGATCTACACAAAACTACATGTCAGTTACCCCAGCAACAAGATACAATCCAGGTCTGTCTAAATTATATCAGATTTCAGGTCTCTGTTCCCATCAATTATAACCATGGATACCAGACAGTAGGCACTGTTAATAATGCGCCTTGTTTTGTCCACGATAAAAACACAAAGCACCTCTCAGTAACATATTAATCTGTGCAAATTCATTGAAAATTATTTCCATTTCCTCAAGGGGTTTAAAAGAACAAATACATTTCAAACAACTTAAACCATCTAGTAAAGGTGTCACAACACAAAAGGGCATGTGTGAAGAGAAGCTCCTTTATGTCTAATTTGAATTATTTAGATTAATGGAACATATTCTTACAATTCTAATATTGTTATAAGCTTAAAGGCAACTCCACCCCTCAAATGAAAAATTGGATATGGTTAAAATGCTGCACAATGTCCTGTTACCCCGTTTTCTGCTTCCTGTTTCTTCAGTTAGCAACTGTCAATCATGGATGATAGTTGACATCCCAGCCAATGGCTGAATGCTATTCATCTAGCTGCATCTCTGAGTATGCTCAAGCTCATATCAAGCTCCATAAATTCTGAAGGGGCTTGACAATATAGCTGTTAAATAACACTACATACCAAGACATAACCAGGCATAAGCTAATGATCCCAGAGGACAAGATAGAACTGTCTCTACACACTGCATTGTTAATGGATTCCCGTTTCCTGTTTGCATTTTTCGATTTAGATTTTGAAATGGGAATGCATGCATTAAATGAAAAATACACGCAGCAGTGTGCTTCAATACGGACTGTATTGGAGCCCATTAATTGGAATGCTAATATGGCTTTGATGTAAGTATATATAGTTGCTGCAGTTGAAAAAACCCTAGAGCAGATGTTTTTTCCCTGCTCTGGCTGTACCATAAATAAAGGTTTTCTTGCTATTATATATCCTCTTAACACGAATGGCAATTTTTACACAAAAAAGTAAACGAGAACCGTTGCCCATGCTGCAGGGGGGTCATTAGAGTTCTACAGTATCCTGCAAACACCATTTAAACCAATAGAAAAGCTGTCAGAAGTCCTTCCATACTTTTATAACATCACATTTAAAACCAAATGGAATATCCAACCACT
This sequence comes from Hymenochirus boettgeri, assembly GCA_019447015.1. Lineage (NCBI taxonomy): Eukaryota > Metazoa > Chordata > Amphibia > Anura > Pipidae > Hymenochirus > Hymenochirus boettgeri. The sequence goes on along the minus strand of CM033471.1, from coordinate 19,295,876 downwards.
TCAAAATACATCAGTAAATACGGTAACTTTACAATGAAAGGAACATCAGATTGTTTAACTCCCAGATTGTTGTAGCCGCAACACAAACAGAACACAAATGTCTTGTGAGTTATGGAAAACTCTCTAAAGCAGTGAAGATAATTTGCAGCTGAATTTGAAATCCTTTTGGGATGAGTGGACAGATGTAGGCCATTTCCGGCAGGGTGGATATTTTAGAAGAAGTCTGGAGCCGACTGTTTCCCTCGAGTTTACTAAAAATCCAGATTCAGCTCCGTCCATCATCTGGAAAGTGTAAAGCTTAAAACTACAGAAAGGACACAGTGGAGTTAGGGTGGGGAGTCATGATCGAATGTGCAGATTCGGCCAATCAATCCCTCTGAACCAGGCAGAGGAAATGGACTTTTCAACGGTTGCCCATAAAGCAAAGTCAAGGCATAACACGCGAAAAATGATAAAATTCCCATCTCTGCTCATGAAACATTTGCAAATAAGGAACGGAGACTTCTGGGTAATTCCATGTTTCCATGGCAGCTTTTAGGAAAACTATTCCTTTAAAAAGGTTCCACAAGCTGAATGCAAAACCAGAGCACCAACCACTACAGACCGGTTTCGGCTTTACTGAGCCATCATCAGTAGTGCAGGCCTCTGGTTTTGCAGTGTGAGGCGCCTATAGACAGACGTCATTAAATAAATTAAGGAGAGAATAAGGCTTTGCAGCTCCCTTTCAAGCATATGCAAAGGAATGGAGACTCTGGGTAATTTCCATGGTAGCTTTCAGGAAAACTATTCCTTTAAAAAGGTTTTTACAGTATTCCACAAGCATGAAAACATTTTCAGTCAATAGAATAAAACTGCCCTTCACATTAAAAAAAAGGTAAATACACTAAAACAGCATCCAGATCTAAATATTGATATTTCCCTATTGTTTGTTTAAGCCAAATCTTCCCCCAAAGGATTTATTATTATTACTCATACACTGTACATGTATACAAGAGCTTAGAACCAACAGAAATACACAAGAACTTTCCTGGGCGAATGGCTGACAAATCGCAGGGCCGAGCCAGGCAATTGGATAAGGGAAGTACACATGGGCCATTATTTTGACTGAACCTAAAAGATATATGAAGAAGGGGTCAAAAAATGGCCATCGCAGTGCTCTGAAACATACACAGTGCATGCAATGTGGTCACCCAAACTAACATGCATGACGCTGCAATTCTCAGGCACTTATGGATCGCAAGCCAGCCACGTGTCAGAAATCACGCTAGTGTGGCCCTAGTCTAATCTGTCCAAAATCACTCGTTTCAGAAAAGCAAAGAACCTTCCCTAAGTTACCTTATGTTTACCTAAAGTTATTACAATTAACAGTTTAAAACAAATACTTTGCCTGCTTGGCTCATTTAGCAACGAGTCTATCAAAGGACAAGGATTTCCTTATACAGTTTTATTTGTCTTTTATAGTAACTGGGTAGGTTCATAAATAATCATCATAACCCTGTAAAGACTATCAGCCAATTAAGCACAATAACAAACTGCCATGATTTGTTTCAGATCCTACAACAATAGCACATTTGTCGACAGCCACAGAAAAACAACATTTCAAGACACTGTCAGAAGCCCATGGAAAATTAAAGGGGACCTCCACCCTTAAAACAAAAAATAGGTACCTGTCAGTTACCTGCTCCCCACCAAATGATATATTAAACATATCTGTTGTATTCAATTAGATCAACTGGACTTGAATGTAGTTCTTGAAGACGTTTCGCTAGTCATCCGACTGGCTTTCTCCAATTCAGAATGACTTGTACAAGAATCTGTGGCAAATATGTACCCTGGAAATCCCAATTAGCATATCACACACAAGTTTAAGGTGTGATTGGATAGTAATTCCTCGGTCAGGACTCAGCCGTGTACCTGCATCTTAAGGATAAAGGACATACCTTTGAAGATTGTAATGTAAACATATGGCGAAGGAACGTGACTGGTTCAAGAGAGGTGTTAGGAGGCCATTTATGTGAAAATAAAGAAACCATGCCTAAATAGAGTGGGGGGTTCGACACCAACTGTCTGCCATGTACAATGCTGTTTTAACACCTTACTCTGGGCGGTCCTATAACACCTCTTAGCCACTATCCAATCACACCCTTAACACCTGGCTGTTATATGCTAATTGGGATTTTCCAGGGTACATAATTGCCACAGATTCTTGTACAAGTCATTCTGAATTGAGAAAGCCAGTCGGATGACTAGCGAAACGTCTTCAAGAACTACATTTCAAGTCCAGTTGATCTAATTGAATACAACAGATATACCATGACCTGGATGAATGAGAACATTCACAACGATATATTTAAAGGGCATGTCCACCCCGAAATTTAACTTTTGATAACATTTAACTTTTACTAACATGATATTTATTGCCTGTTCCGGTTCCTACCTTCATGAAGTCAATCAAGTCTGTGAAAGCTGAAATCAGTCATTGATTAACTGTGGTTTCCCTTGCTGCCTTCTCCGCAAATGCAAAAATAAAAAGCTCATTGAGCAGAGGAAGGAGGCAGAAACCTTTGCCAGAAAGGAAGAGAAATTTCATTAAAGGAATAGTTCACTCAAAAAGTGAACTATTCCTTTAATGTATTGATTGACCGGGAGGTTAAAGAGTTATGCCTTACCTCCCGTTCTTCAATCAATTCACCAGGAGCGACAGACAAGGAAAGAAGAAACTTGCCTTACATGCAATCCTCCGCAGCAGCAGTGGAAATTCCTGACCACTTCCTGTTTAGACTAACTATAGTGCATATTATTGTGCATGCGTGCTATAGTTACTCTAAACCAGGAAGCATATTTTTCTTTATTTGCCCGTCGCTCCTGAGATATTGATTGAAGAACGGGAGGTAAGGCATAGCTCCTTAACCTCCTGGACATACCCTTTAAGGGAGGACATGCCCATTAAGTAACAAGCTAATTGTTTGTAGTTTTGGCATTCAGAAACCTGTGATTAGTAATGTTGACGTGTTAAAACAGCATATAAACGTTTCTTACCCTTCCGCTGGGTCCAATGCCAGTGCCCGTGGGCTGTCTAGATCTTTCCACACCAGGATCTGCCGATGTAACCCGTCCAGTTTCGATACCTCAATACGGTTAGTGCCTGTATCAGCCCAATACAAGTTTTTCCCCAGCCAGTCCACCGCCATGCCTTCTGGGTAGTCAAGGCCAAACTGAACCACATGTTCGAGAGCACTGCCGTTCATGAAAGCTCTGCTAATGGTCTGTAAGGATAAGAATGAAGATGATTCACCATAAGAATATTATAAACTTAAAGACTAGAACTAAAATAAAAGCCATTTATCTGCTATGGTTAAGGACGGTTTAGACCACGTAGTCTACTGCCCAATCTCGTCACATCTCCAGACATTTTAACTAAATTGCTCTGATCTACTAACAAGCTAAAAGCTTATATGAAAACCTGTTTTATTAACCCATTTTTAGTACATGTAGAATGCTAAAATGAAATTGGAAACCAACTACAAAGCTTCTCCTCCATGTAAACACCTCGAACTACACTCACCTTTAGACTAACATCAGTCCAATAGATTCTGTTGTCAGTCACATCGAAATCGAGAGCCGAAGCTTCCTTCACCCCGGTAAGTGGAATGGCTACATGGTTATTGTTTGTCTCTAGGGAGATGCGACGTATATCAGCTCTGCGGGAGAACAGAAGAAAGGCTTCGGGGACTATGCAGGTCTTCATGTCGCTGATCAACTCTAATCCAATAGGACAAGCGCATCGAGGTCCTTGAGGTCGGTACAGACAAAGGTGACTGCAGCCACCATTGTTCTCTGCACAAGCATTTGTTCCTGTAATAAGATTCTTTAGTTTGTAAGTTGTTTTAAAACCGATTACACTCAGCCTGCCTGACCCTTGTCTGTTTAGGCAGGGAGGCAAAAGCAAATAGACACTTTCCACGATGTTCTACATCTAAAATGCATCATGACAAGCACATTAAGTGAGCTTGCTGTAAAGAAACATTTTTTGGACTTTGCACCGTAGGATCTCTTAAGGGTTTCAAACAAAGTAAAAAAAAATAGTTGTAGTATCCTTAAGATCTCTATTCTCAATTTTTTTGCTAATCGGCCCTTCGGTTTTTTAGATTTTAGACGTGTTCTGGTGTTAAAGGTGAAGGTTGCAATCCTATGTATTTTAGAGCGCGTGTCCTGCTGTCTTCCTGTTTATGTCACTGCTTCCTGTCCAACTATCTCAGCCCCTTTCTCTACAAGGAAGCCAATAAGAGAGCAGATATATTGGATCAAGCAGTGGAGCACACCTTATCAGACGTTTTACTTTTCCTTTTTTAAAGCCTTTTCCCCAAAGAATGCAGAACTCACAGTTTACACACCTGATGTTCTATGTATATTTGTAGCTTTCAGCCCCATCAGATCAGGCAGCTGATCTATAATGACTTCGCGCTCTCCCGTTCGCTTGTGGACTCTTTCAATGCTGCGTCTCTGCCAGTCCGTCCAGTACACGTAATCGCCCAATAGTGTGAACCCAAAGATGTGGGGCAGTTTGTCTTCCACCAGGACCCTCCTGCTGCTTCCATCTGTTGACATGACCTACGGAGAGAAAATATTTAAGAAAAAATTCATATACACCACATATACCAAATGATCCTACTGCAATAAGTATTTACTGTGATACAAAATTAGAGGAAGCTACAATATTGTTTTTGAGATATGAAAAGACAGTAGAAAGCTACGAGCGGCCACACAAAAATTACAACTGCCGTACCTGGTTCAATTCCATTTGATACAGGAAATGAATCACATTCCCTTACTATGGTGGAGAATTCTCTCATTAGATGGCTAAAGTCCCATTCAATTCCAGAGTTCTAAGTTCTATCAAAAGGGAGACCAGAGTTTTATTGCTCCTTGCAACGGCTCCCTAACTAACACAGCGTACGTGGGTAAATATGTTAGAGATAGGAGGAAAAGGGAAGGGCAGTGAAGCAGTGAGCCGCAGATGAGCAGCAATTTTTCACAGCTCACTGCCTGTTTACGAAGGCAGAACTGGCTGTAGGATTATTTTCTCCTACCTCCTAGGCAAATATAGAAAATAAATTAAAATACATTTCTATAGATGCTCTTTAAAATCAAACCAGCCTCCGTCAGTGTTAACACTTTGGTCTTTTTCAATGGTTGACACCGGTGCCTGCGGTAGCAACATACACACGACTTGTGCCATATGAGCACACTTAGGGCTAAGTCACACTATCGCGTTAGTCTTGCGTTTGCGCATGCGTTTTTCGAGCTCATTGGAAACGCAGCAACGCACCGAAAACATGTTTTCGAGTGCGTTGATTGCGATTTACGTTCCGCATTTTTAATCTCAATTGCATGCATTTCCCAATACTTAATGAAAAAAACGCAACGAAATTGCACGCGATTCTGTGTGCGATTGCTTTGCAGTGTGGCCGTGCCCTAACGCGAAATTAGCTGCGGTATTCTTATTTAAGCAACAAAGAAACCCGGAATACTGGATGTCAGAGTGGTAAAGTACGGTGACAACAAACACACAAAACAATATTTTCCCCCCCCATCAGGATTCAAAGTAAACAGAAGAATAGTGTTTAAAAACCAGCCATTTGGCGTATTTTGTTAAAGTCTACACGCTTTGAAACCCACAAAAGAACTCGAGCACAGAAATCCCTATAAATCAGCACAATTAGTGCCGTGCATACCAAGTATCTGATGTATAGCAGTGATCAGCGACGTCTTTTGCAAATTGCTACAGTTACGAGAGAAAGAAAGAGCACATACTGTATGCTGGAACTCCAATCTACTGCTTGTACATTCTATGGTACCTCCACTCATAACAATTGATGTAAATAAAAGAAACCCCCCACATGGATTTCATTTTACTCCCCCCTAGTATGGAGACCAGCTACCCTTTAACATTAAAACGTTTCCTGTTAATTGCAGAAACCTTATTATTTCTTTTTAACGGCCTCCAATAAATGTGGATAAACTCTCCAGTGGTTTCTGCACATTAAACCACACTGCGGGGTGAAGTTTCACATTCTGGGTAAAAAATCTAAAACACAGGGTCAGCCGCGGAGGGGATAAAGTCTGCAACAGGAAACGTGCGGCTTTAACCACATCCACCATATTAGCCAAAATAAGAGATGGCAACGACATAGTGCGACTGTATCAGAGGTCTTGCAGAATTGGAATAACAGTTCCAAACACCCTTAAACATTGCACGACAGAACAACAATTAAAAAATAATGGTATTCGTAGATTATCTTACTGCACCGTTACACCATAATCTTACCGCCCAGTAACAGTATATAAACAAATGATACTTTATTAAAAAAAACTACATTTTTAAATCTGTTTAAAGATGAAGGTAGGTGGGTTTTATTTATCAAAGGTGGGTACACACAGCAAAGATATTTAAGATTTAAGTCTTTTTTTTTTTTTTTTAATGTCACGCTACACACAGCCCTGAGTGTTCTCCCTATATATAAAGTATAAGGATAACATTCAGGACTGACATTCCCTTCAGCTGGGGCCGACTCCCTCCCTGCGGCTGACCCATGGGGGCAGACCACGGCAGAGGGAAAATTTCATGCAATTCAGAGCAGGACGGTGACTATTCGTCTGCCTAGGGAATGATCGAAAATGTGGACAGAATCGACCCTGTATCATTAAACAGTGTACCAAGATTTAAACTTAACATGTCAGAAAACTTAATATTTGGTTCTAAAGGCCATTATCTAGCAATGACTCTACACAGCCTGTTCTGTCTCAAGCTAGAGGGGAAACTTCCTGCAACATGGAAGAACAACAAATGCTGGCAGACATTAAGTGATCTACCTAGATGGATGTTGGCCAGAACCTGTACACACACACACACACACAGTGTTGTCTAGCGTGTGTACAGAGCTTAAAGGGCAAGTGCACCCTAAAAACTAGTGACCAGTCAGTTTATTGCCTGCAACCCCATCTGCTATTTTTCCAAGTTTATTACATGTATTTGTAACCAGATCTTAAATGAAAATGTCTATTCCTTTCTGGCCAAGGTACCCGCTTCCTCCCTGGCCAAGGTACCCGCTTCCTCCCTCTGCTCAATGAGTTAAACAATATTTATTAACCGACGCTCCATGCGTCTTAACTCATTTTTCACCACTAATTTACTACAGCGTAGAAAGGATTAACAGCGCATCACCATGTGTGGTTTATAGAACGTTCCTCCCCCCCACTGATGCAGCACAATACAGGGCAGCCATTTTTATTTTACAGAAACCAGAGCGAAGATGAATGTCACTAAAGACACAGTCTGCTTCTGTCTGCTGCCGGCTGCCAGATAAAAAAAAGGGGGGCGGGGAACAAAGACTCATGATCCCCCTGCTGGGCTTCATTAACCACAGTAGTCGGCTTATCACAGTCTCGGGTCGCGGCAAATAATTCGCACGGCAATGGCCGTCCTTAGAAATAAAAATTTAAGATGTGCGCTCGCGCCTAGCAGGTGAAGGCAATTAACATGACATTCCTGAGCCTGGCCTTTTATTTCACTCACAGCAAGTACCTGAATACTGCTCCTCTCCATCGCAAGAAGGCAAGCGGTGCGCGTTTCCTTAAATAGAGATGGCGGAAGTGTCAGCTAAACAAGTGACAAATGCAATTCCCACGTTCCCTTTAAAAGCCAGACGTATGGTTACTTGGATGCTAATACTACTTGCCAAGCTTTGCCGCTTGCAGCGTTGAAGTGAACAGGAATTTGCACACACAGATAAAAGCACTGGCTGTACCAAATGATTAAATAAATGGTCTCAGTGGGAAGAATACAATAAGGTTTCTCCTCTTCATTTATGGACTAGCAGCTTGTAACCAGTAAAGCGATAAAATAGCTTAACACAAATGACCAGGTAGTGCATTAAAGACGTGTTTATTTTAAGATTGTACCATAGACCCACCTCAATTTTATCAGTCTTGGCGTCTCCCCAGTAGATCTTTCCTTCTGCGTAATCCAGGGCAAGTCCATTAGGCCAACCAAGAGAGGTGTTCACCAGGATGATTCTATCAGTGCCATCCATAGCAGCCCGCTCAATTTTAGGTATCTCCCCCCAGTCGGTCCAGTACATGTAACTGCCAAGACAGAAAATCCCTTACTAAGAGTTAGGCCACACTGGTACGTTTCTCTTGTGCTTACGATCGCATTCTGTGAGAAACGCACGTCCATGCAGGTCAATGTAAGCAACCACATTGCAATCGCTATTTTCTACTAATGCTCCGATAACAAAATGACAGCACAAACGAACAGTAACACTTTTCACATGCGTTACCCTCTGGTCTAGTATAGACTCAGCCTAAAAATATAATGATGACAGTGCAAAAAGCCTGGAATGGTCCATCCAGATCACCAAAAACATGTCATTTTGCACAATTTAGAAATACATTTGTGCAATTTCAGCACATGAATCTGTCAGAATCCAGAATCTTTATAAGTAGGGATTACCAACTATTGTATAACTCCCTGACAAGACACTTCACTATGGATACTAGTAGAGGGGCGGGTGGCTTGGGGAGGCTTACTCCAACTATAATTTAGCTTCCTGCAAAATGCTCTGGCTGAGCTAGGTAACATTGCAGTTCTATGTAATAATGTATAAAAACAGAATGAGACGTACTATACATATAATAAAGTTATCAAAGACAACTGGGGTGTTGTAAATAACATTGGTACTGCCTCAGTTTACTTGCGCAAGTTAAACGAGACTAGTTTGCTTGCTAGTCTATGGAATTTGAGGCCAATCATACAGAGCAGTATTATAACTGCCAGGGTTCACCTAATACTCACCCATTCATTGGATCTAAAACAATGGCTCTTGGCTCATCCAGGTCTTCAGATATTAATATCTTGCGCATGGTACCATTTAACCTTGTGACCTCGATACGATCTGTTCCCGTGTCTGTCCAGTACAAATTCCGGGCTACCCAGTCCACGGCAATGCCGTCCGGATGAGCCACCTGAGATGTAATAATGTATTGACTGGAAGAGCCGTCTATCTGAGTACGTCGTATGGCTCGTACTTCATCATCAGTCCAGTAAATGTAACCGTCAACAGGATCATAGTCTATGGCGATAGCGTGCCGTATATCATCTAGCGGAAGGACGATATCTGTGAAGTCGGGGGTATCAAGGGATATTCTTCGGAGGTCCGTCCGGCGGACCAGGAGCAGTAACTCTGTAGCACCTGCAAAAAATTAGCCAATAAATAGAAACCCGTCAGTACCTTTATATGGTAAAGTACCAAGAAGAAGATTGATAAATATTAACAGTTTTTAAATAAGTTTGGCCAAAAACCCATTTCCTGGCTTTAGAGCACAAACTGTTGATTTATAAGAGATCACGTCTCTAGACCGGGCTTGGTGCATTGTCTCTCTCTATACATCGTTCTATTTGTATCTCCCTGTGCTAAAGGGAGGGTTGAGTCTTCGAACAGTTACCGTCAGGAATTGTATGAAAATACAAGGGATAATTTAATAGGCAGCTTGTTAAATATTATTTCGTTGGGCTTCATTATTTAATTCCATAGGTTGCTCCAGCATATCTGCATATAAAATGTGTCATTTCAACATCTAACACAAAAGATCTGCGTTTTATTATTCAATCTCCAGCTTCCATTACATAACAGTAAAGCGCCACGTTAAGCTTTCCAAATATACGCTCCACTACAGTCCCCATCCAAAAGGAGGAGGGGGAAGATTGTTTAGTCTAGTGACTAACCCCCCCTTACATTATTCTAGAATTACTAGTTTCAGGTACACTCAGTCTCCCTTAAAACAAACACAAGGCCCAGGCAGAAGAATTCGGTTTATTTCAGCGAGTGACATTCCAGCAGCTGGCAAAAGAGTTCTGACGAGCCAAACAAACTAAATAGGAGGTGTGGGGGGGGGGGGGGGATTTTGCGGTGGGATTCACAGTGCAATGGTTGTGTACAATGTAGGATGGCAAAGAGGAGAAAATCCTCACGGAACGAATGCAGTTCTCCAATAATCCTATATTTTTAGCTCTCTGACTAAGATACGGCAGCTGCAGTCGCGTGAGAAAAACCAGACAAAACGTCAGCTGTGCACACCTGCAGAGTGATTGTTATCTGCATAATAAACATTGCACAAACCACTGACATGTTACAAGATGACAGACATTGCTCTTCTTTCTTAAACAATCTTTGACCTTCTAAAGGCTTGTAAACCAGCCGGCTTTCAAAACTACAATGGTTAGTCAGATATAGGACTAAAAATGTTCTCTCCCTTCCCCCTCCCTCTCAAAAGGTTTCTGCTTTCCAAGCTCGCACATGCTCAGGAGACAGCTAGGGAAATCGCATTGTCTCCGACTGTTAACTCCATAACAGGGAGAACCAGGAAGCAAAAATGGAGGTAACAGAACATCAGGTATCACTCTTCCAAGTTAGAACTTGCCTTTTAAACTGCTAAACACCGTGTCCTTTGGTCATTTAAAGGACAACTATACTGTAAAAAAAAAAAAAAACTTTTAGTATCTGGGGCAGGGAGGGTAGGTCTGATTGTTCCTACCTTCCAATATTGTTTCATTGAGGAGCTACAGTACATAAAATTTTCATTTGCCAGGTTAGTGTCCTGGGCCTTACTATGTTAAGATAGTGCTGAAGCACTTGGGAAGCCTGGCAGAAGCAGTTTTCTTTCTATTCTAACTCTAGTTGGGAGTCAGAAAGTACCAATCCTACCTCCCTGCCCAAGGTACTTTTCATTTTAACAGTTTTGAAAAAAACCTTTTATATACACACTATAATTCTCCTTTAAGTGACCCAATCCCTTTAACATTATTCTTTTGAAAATATGTAGAAAGCCAAATAAACAGAGGAAACTATTGGACTCCTTTGTGTTGATACAACAGATCTAAGCTTTCAGTTCTCCAGTAGAAAACGGAACAGAACAAGCTGTTTTTGGTGGTTGCCATTTAATAAGGAAAAGTCCTTTCTGGCAGTCACTGATTTATTAAAAGGAAAATATATATTCTGGATGCAGATCAGCTCCACCCAGTTCAGAAGGGACCAAGACAATAAGTCATTGTTCCTTGCGGTCTTGTGTTTTTTTTAGGCCTAAACCCTTCCATTGACTCGGCTGCCGTGGAAACAGATGAGAACAGCAAACAGGGTCTCTAAGCAGCACATTCTAGAAAGGCTACTTTACCAATAGCCTTTTAGGGTGCACAGATATCTCATTTGCAAGTATAAACAAGTATTAGATTGGCTCAGCATTCGGTTATAGAGGCTCTCCGCCTCGAGAACAATGCTAAGGCTGAGAAACTGATAAACCAGCATTTATCTACAAAAAAAGCCAATCAGCTGCAGTTCAGTCACAGTCCGCTCATAAGATGGTAGGAAACCATCTAATCACAAAATCCCTATTCAGGGACCTAATTCCCTGTCTTAATAGTTATGAATGATAGAAATTGTAATATTTTATTAATCATATACACTTAATAGGACAATTATACTCACCTTCTCCTCGCTCCTCTCCTTCCACACTTTAAGAGTAACCAGGGTTAGGACCTAAACGAATACAACGTCTGTAATAATTACTAGAAGCGCTCCTTCACCAGGAGATCTCTGCGAGAAGCTGGTCTGCCTATTTGGCCCCATCAAGGACTAATACTAGTAAGCAGCAGTTTAGGTCTACAACCTGGTTACTCTTCCAGTGTGAATCGGAGGTTAGGAGAGTATAATTGTACTTTAAAGCTTAGCCCGGTAGTAAGAGGTTGCAGCTAATTTGTGTACACGCTTACCGATGTTTAACCCTATAATTGCTAATTACGGTAGATTTTTACTAGACTCTCTAAACACTCTTACACAAGTAAGTTATCGTTGGCTGAAGCAGCTTAACCATCCTGCCAGATTATGGTGGGAATGCGAGCCGCCACACACGTTAAGATCGTCAGCTGAAGCGGTTGGCCGGTGAATGTTGTGTACAAGGCTTTAGTAAACGAAATCCTCTAGTCATTCCAAATCCCTCCTTCTTATCCAATCAATGTATCAGGCATGCTCAGTGGTCTTCACCCAGAAGAATTTCTCTGTGCTACTGGGGGGTGGAGTACAAGAGTAACAACTTATGCTAATGTTAGGTCCACATCCCTGGGAGTATACCTGGTAGTTTAAATATATAACCAGCTGCCCTCAAAGCACCATTCTGATTGGATGGGCAGCACACACTCTGCAAAGAGTGTGTCCTCCAATTGGCAGTCATGTGGAAGGGGCAGGACCAGAGAGAAGCATCAAGGGCACATAGTTTTCTAAATACCAGCTTTAACCCTCCCAGGGGTAAGGCTATAACATTGTATGTCCTCCCCCTGGGTACGGCTAAAGGGAGGGGGTATTCTCTCTTTTATTCCCCCTATCCATAGGGACTTGCATTAGTGAAAAATTGCACTTATTTCACACGTGTATACCTCGGATTAGAAATGCAAGTGATGCATCAATTAAAATGCGTATCTGGAGCAGGGAAAAATGTTTTAACTTGTACCCCACATCTATATAACCCCGTTGTTCATGACACTATAAAACAAACTGTAAAAGTATACTTGTAAACAAACAATCTTAAAAGCTGCCAAAAGGAAGGAAAATGTACAAAACAACAACTGTAACTGAAAATTCATTTACACGTCAAAAGGAAATTCCTCAACAGTACTACTCGTTAAACAAGTGTAAAAAGTCGCACCAGATAACTACAGTGCATTTGCCGTCCCTTTAAGAGGCTCTTGTGACAACAAGCAAAAGACAAGAGGTAAACAACCCGAGTGGTCAATCTGTACAACAAACAGCCACATTTAACCAGACCACGAGAATTAAAGTAAGGAAGGTTTATACTCAGACACCAACATCGAATAGCAAATTACCAGACAGGTGGAAAAAAACACATGAAACAAATTAAGTGACTTCTTCATATAACTGAAAATCTTTTCCCACCTAAACCCGGTCCTAGCCTCCCCTTTTCTGTTTGTTGACAATCCCCCATTTACCCAATGCAGCTTGCGCTTGCCTAGGGGTTTTAATCAATTCCTCTCTTTTCTAACCACATTAACAATGTCATTGAAACCGGTTTATTTTTTTCTTTGTAATATTGCAAAAAGTTTGTAGTTTCTCTCTTTCTGACTACTGCAATGCTCACCCATGCTCTCATCCCATCCCGCCTGGACAATGGTAACCCGCTAACTCGTCTTTCTGCTTCCCATATTTCTCGCCTTCATTCTATTAACTTTGCTGCACACATGGTCTCCCTCGCCAATACACACGGCTCCCCAATAAACCACTTGCAGGGAGATTCAATAAAAGTTCTTATTGATAAAAATGGTGCCCCAAACAATCAGTTGTTAGCTTTCAAATGTTAAATAAGATCTGATTGGATGGGCCAAAATTAGCACATTTTTTACTGATAAGAACTTTCACTGAATCTCCCTGATAATGTTTAAAAAAATCCTTCTCTTAACTGATCCTTCTTATATTTCTTCTCTTATGTCCCCTCTCAAGTCGATCCTGAACTCAGCATTTCGGATCATTTCACCCCCCTGGGGTGGCTTTCCATCAAGCAAATAATAATATTCAATAACCTTCATTTGACATTTAAATCTCTACAATCTGCTGCTCCCCCTACCTATCTTCTCTCTTGGCCCCATATACGCCCCATATACTCCTGGCTGAGGGCTCCATTCCTCACAAGGAAATCTCCACAAACCCCCAACAAACACTGCCTCCTCCCACCTTAAACCATTCTCTCTTGCAGCTCCCTACCTTTAGAACCATCTCCCTCTCTTGCTTCCCCAGGTGACATCCATTAATACTTTCAAATCTAGACTGTTATCCTACCTTTCTAAGCAGCAACATGATTAATAAGTGTTATCCATCTCAACTACCTATCCCTCCACTTGTATATGTATGTTGACCTACCCACTTTACATTGTAAGCTCTTCAGGGCAGGGATCTCACTCCTAATGTGTCAAGGCATGCTGCACTTATATCAATTCATCCATAATTTATATATATGTATTAACCTATGTATGAAATTGTATTTAATTTTTATCTATCTGTATAATGGCACTCACCCCCTTGTTTGTATACTCTGTATTTTATAATGTACAGCGCTGCGTACCCAAATGGCGCTTTATAAATAAAAGTATACATACATCCCTGTCCTTACCCTCCGCTGATCACAGGACCATCTCTTATACAGACCACCCTTCCAAACCGCTTTCCACCCACCTTAAACCTTTTTCACCTCTGAAATTTTATTCTCCTCTCTCCGTCAAGAAACTTCAATACAATAAAATACAAACTCACATCCTACCTCTCAGAGCAGCACAGTATAGGATTATGTTTGACATTGCTCACTATACCTTTCCCTATATGGATATATGTTACCCACCTAACTAGATTGTAACTCTACATAACAGGGGCCTCTTTTTTCACGTTTCACTTGTATACTTATTAATGCACAAACATTTACATATTTATTTATGTTTGGTCCCCCTTGTACGCCCTTTTGTATTATGATATTGTATAGCGCTGTATCCCCAAGTGGTGCTACATGTATAACGAATAAACATATATAGATAAAGAACCAAATCATTTAAATCTAAACTAGGCAAAGGGCCGGAGTGGAAATCAGAGCGTGATACAATGGTATCATGTTGGTTCTTTCCTCAGCGGGACTGAACAGAATGTGGTCTCTCCTTTAAAACAAGTTATTCTTGTTTCCAATTTAGACTTAACAAGCTAATATCCAATTTACCGTCTCAGATTTCATTTTGTCGTCTTCTTCTCCTATCTGACCTGGTTGCACCAAACTACCTAGTACCAAATATTATCTAATAATTAAATATAAATAAATAACGGGCCGTGGCCTTAATAGGCTCTGCCCCTATTCCGGACCCAGTCCCCCCTGGGATGAGTGTTATGAAAGTCTTTAGGGATACTAGAGAATAAAATAGGATTATTCTAATTTAACCCTGATAAAGAGTTCATGTTTATTAATAAGATCCGAATTCTAAATTATCGAAATTTCCAACCCCCCCATCAGATATATTGGCTGAATTATTCTGAACCATTAAAGTTTGATTGATTCCATACTATTGATCCCTTTTGGTTGATTAATAATAATAATAATACTACTACTACTACTACTACTACTAATAATAATAATGGCATGTTTTTTGATGACATTTAATTTGAAAAAAAATGCTTTCAATTTAAAACAGCCTGTGGGCAAAGACATAATTCACCAATGGTCAACCAAATTATTGTATTAACTTTGCACAGTACAGTCCATGCTCCCTTGCGCATGTCGCAGTCCTCAGTGAGGACAAGGAAGAAGCAGGCATCGGATGACACACAGACAGCTCCTACTCTTCAGTTTCCTGGAGGCACTGCAGGAAAACCATAACTTGCAAGGAGTAAGGTAAGGATTTTTTAATACTATGTGGCAAATTTTAGTATTGGGGGGTAGACATTCCCTTTAAAACCACAAAGCGTACATTTCTACAGAAGATAAACAGGTCGGTCTTATTTAGCCAAATACTCACCGTGCATGCAGATCTTCCCATCCTCCTTGAGGCGCACACCTGTGGGACATGCGCACTGATAATATGGCTCCACGGGAGACATCAAGCATAAGTGCGAACAGCCCCCATTGTGGGCTCCACAGGGATTTGTGGCTGCAACAGAAAAAAAGTTTTAATATTAATTAATTAACCAATTAACATAGAGAAGCATTTCAGATCAGATTTTGTGAATCCACATGCCACACGGTGACAGCCCAATCGCCTTTCCTCCCGTCAGTAAAGGCCTTTAGGTTACGGACATTGTTAGATAAATCCCCTTGGAACACTTATTTAACAATAACTCCAAACAACTAACCCTTTAATTGCCTCAGCTGGCTAAAAACATGGATGTCCATAGGAGAAAAGATGTCCGAGTCCACTTCTCGACGGTCTTCTCCAGTGTACTTATTACAGGCTAGAATCGAGCGTGTGGTCCAATCTGTCCAGTATATGGAATCACCGTAGAGAGTCAAGGCAAAGGGATGAGCAAGGGATCCTTTCACAACCGTTTGTCTACAGGGTGAGAACGTATCTTTAAACACAAACTCATAAAAGGCACTGACAGACCAATAACAGTATAGGAGAGTTTTACCAGCACGCCATGCAGTTGGTGCTATTGGATAAAGTTTATTAATAGGTTTTCTGTAGGGAGTGCCCAGTGATTCTAAGTAAATTTAAAACGTCAGCAATAATACACAGGTCATCTCAAATGTGTGATTTATCTTAAAGATTAAAAGGGCCCTTCTTCCTTGCCTTACGCTGGGTACACATAGGACAGACAGGATCTGCAAAGATACATAGTCCCAAGCTTTCACCCTATACACTGGGGACTGTGTGTTTCCCTCGGTAGACTTCCTTTTAGAGAGACTTCAGCGTTCAAGGGAAAATTGTTTCCCCCCCGAACACAGTGCCGTCAGATCTGACGGTATTGGGGCTACTGTGTGTACCTAGCTTTAGTATTATCCAGGCTGAGTTCCTAAAACACCAAATCCTCCCCCCCGGGGACTTTACCAAACAGCTGAGATACTTACACTAAGTTTCCCTCTGCGTTCCGATCTTCTTACACAGTCTGCGATGTAGCACAATGTGACACAATGTCTTCCCATTGGCTAGATCAACGACTGACAGTGCCAATGGGGAGAAGTGGACCAGAGCGCCAAGGGATAATTTCTATTAGCTGTTAGGTAAAGAACCCTAGACAAGCCCATAACGATTTAGTTCCTCACCCTGGGTACTATGCAGCAGTGGATCATGGAATAGGGGAATATAAATGTCCTTTAATAGGTTTTTGTCCTAGGGGCAGCCATGCCAGTTAATTTTACAGTGCCCCAGCAATTTTTTTTTTTCGTAAATACCCTAGTAACCCAATAGTACAGTAGGACAACACTGAAAAACTTTAAAATAGTTAAAGGGACACTAAACCAGAATTAGTAAGTACATGAAATATGTATCTATTATTCAGTGTAGTTGGAAGAAGCCTTCTCAACTCCCTTTCATGTACGTAACAAAAGTACATGAAACAGGTTTAGTGTCCCTTTAAAATCCTTTAAGTTTTGATAATATGTAAATGTTCAGCAGCAGAAAAACAGCAAGGATGCACGGTTGTGTTAATTTGTAGCTTGTCCATTTTTACAGATTGGCATTTCATCCACAAGGAAATATGGCTACTAGGTAGAGATCCAGCAATGGGGATTTCTTTATGTAACAAGGCTGTAGATGCCTGGGAACAAAGGCTACTTTATGGTAAGTTGAGGAAACTACTATTACCATTTCCTGCCTGTAGCTGGTAAGATCACAATTGTATTCAGACACAGAGAGCAATGAAAAACAGACCGAGAGAGGTGAGGGCTGGCTAAAATAAACATTTCTAGCTGGAAGGGTCTTGGCTAGAGGGAGCGCACACAGCTGGAACCATTTGGTAGATACAAATAAAACTAATTTGGGTTCAACATCCCTTGAGAGGACAAACACAAAAAAAGCCGGAACCATTTTTAACTCTTTAGAGAAAAGCTAAAACTGTAAGCCGTCACTTATTGGCTTATTTTCTTCTTACAGAAGACGATATAGTCTGGTTTTATATTAAGCTAATTTTGTAAAATAATAAAATGTAAAGACCATTAAATATAACCAGGCCAACAAACTAATGTTACAAGTTTCAACAAACCTGTCAAAAAAAACAAAAACGACTTTTGAGTTTACGGATTTATTTCGTATTTTCGGATTTCAGAACCAACCGAGTTGGACCCAGATCCCATTCTTTAGTCACCCAGTACTTGGCAGCGCTAGTTAGAAAGAAAGGAAGGTCTTAAGCTAGATACACACGATGCAATAATTTGGCCCGACGGACTGTGATTTCAGTGTTATTATTGTATGGCGGCTTTTGCAACCGATCGTGCGGTCCTCTATGGCCCACGCGATTTTTCGTGCCCGTCGGATGCGGCTGCTTTTGCTGCGACCAACAGTTCTTCCTTCTGGCCGACCAGTCGAAAGCCTTAAACAGTTGGTCAGGAGGAAAGATTGTACAGTGTGTGCCTAGCTTTATAGAGAATGTGCAACAATGGGTTCACTGTACATTCTGTAAAAGCCAAAAACCCTGAACAGTTTCCCCAAAATGCTGCAGTGAGAAACTCCCGCCGACTTGGTCATTTATAACTTTATCTTCAGTTCTCCCTGTACATTCAGCAAAATGTACCCTCGTTCTGGGCTCACTAGTGCACCGTGGCTGAAGCGCCAACAATGAAAGTCCAACACTTGCTTTGTCATTGGCCCTGCACTAAACATTGTCATTTGCTTTTTACAGGGTTCCTGCAGTTAGAGAAATGGACAAGCCCAAATGATTCCAAAATTATAATTCCATAAATAGATAAATACAAATGTATCTATAATACCAAACAACCTAAAAATGGGTTCGATTTCATGTAAACTTTAAACACTATGTCATTTTACATAAAACAAACAAATGCCAGGGATGGCAGCAATAAACCAGGACACAGACAGCTGTGTAAATATGACCTGGCTTGTAACATGGTAGCAATGCTCCTATATAGCAATAAGTTCCATAATAATGACCAATATTGAAGCCCAAGCACTGTCTGCAGCTCTCAGTTTCACGCTCTATTTAATGTTTGTAACACAGAGACGCTGTACTTCTCCATTATGTGTAAACAGAAATTCAGACATTTAAAGAAACTTACAGGAACTAGTGTACAGGATTTACATCACTAACTCCACCTCCATTAACCCTACGACACATATCACACACACAGAAGGCTGGCTGAAACACAGGGTACAATAATACCAAAAACTTATTGTAAGGCATCATACGTGTATCTACACCCATACGTGTGACGCAGTGTATACAGTTTAAACACCAGGATGAAATGTTTTATAGTTTGCATTACACTAAACCTAAAATTGGTTAATACACAAGCTACTTACCTATGTGAACCGTCCAGGTTAGATTTATGGATAAAACTGAGCTTGGCATCTGCCCAGTAAAGTTTCTGGTCCTCGTAATCCAACGTTAGTCCATTTGGCCAATAAATGTCCGCGTCTATGACAACGGAACGTAAAGACCCATCCATTCCAGCTCGTTCGATCTTGGGCACCTCTCCCCAGTCTGTCCAATACACGTACCTATAATGAAAAGATAGACTCTTATAATCAGTATTCTTTACGCTGAACAGGTACGTTGAAATAAATCATTTGTTAAAAAAAAAACAAGCAATAGCAGACACCAAAGGGTTACGTGGCCCATTACTACATTAGGCTATGTACACACCAGAAGATATTTTTAGCCGACTGACTAATTCATGGCACTTTCGGTCGGCGGAAAATATCTCCTGGTGTGGGGCGGCCGGCCGCGACTGTCCGACACGTCCAGATCGGACGAACGAACGTGTCAAAAAATCCCGATCAATCGTTCGGTTCCCTATGGGACCACACGGTAGATCGTTCACGTCCAAATTTGCCACGACCGACGGACATTTGTCCCAGCCGAGCGCTCGCTCGGGACAGGTAGTCCCTCCACGTGTTCTGAGCCTTAGACCTACTTTGTCACCACTGTTCTCCTTAATTGGAAGTATTCTAGTCTCTTCAATACCTGCAACATTTTATTTCGTGTTCCAAATAAATCAAACATCTGCAAGCTTCCCACTGTAGGTTCTAATATCCAGCAAGCACCAACTCTCACCTTTAGGGCCACACTAGTGCATTACTCATGCTCTCCCAAATGCGATTTGTGTTCCGTTTGCACATGGAAAAAAGCAGTGCGAGTCAACGTGGGAGGCCGCGCTGCAATCCGTTTTCGGATTCTTTTCACAATTTCTTGCAGTTCGCAACACACGAGAAATGCATGGGTGATCGCTTTCCGCGTGCATCCTCAGCATTAGGGCTAGGCCTAAGGCGATCTGATCGCGTGTTTAAAAGCGCACGTGCTAAGCGCACAGATATCAACATTGAACAGACTGCAGTGCAAGCAGATGGTAACATGCAGGAAAACATGCAAGCTTTTCCGTGCACCGTAGTGTAGCCTTGTATTCACTAAAGGCTCGACGCTATGCAAATCAATTACCTGCGGTAGTTTGTAGGCACCGGGGAACGGTAATTACAATTATTATTCAGGTCTTATAACCCTTCCCTGTTATTAATGCAACGAAGACTAAATGATCAATAAACAAAATATTTTGTGTAGTATACGATGACAGAACTACAACTGTGTAGAAATAAAAAGGACTTAGGGTCCGAAACATGTAGCACACGTTTCTTCACCAATAACGCGCTTTATTTCTACACAGCTGAAGTTCTGCTACACCAAACATTTTGTTTATTGAGAATGTTACCCAGAGTGGTGGAGACTAAAGGATTAAAGTAAGCTGCACTCTTCCACTTTTGTACGTGGATGCCCCAACCTGCTACAGTAAGACCAAATGTTGCCATGACCTGGAAGGTTTAATATCTAATAACCAAGACACAATAGCACTACATTACATATAATCCTGGCTGAACGTATGGTGACTAGAAGTCTCTAAATAACCTTTGTAGTTGAGCGAGACAAGTTAAGACACGTATTTTATGCCACCTCCAATTAGCAGAGCTTTATATGAAAACACACACTTTGTGTTCTACAAACCTCAAGTCCCATAAAGCTCTGGTAAAGAGTAAGAAACACAATAAGTTCAGACCCCTCCCCAACATCTAACAAGTATAAATATTAATGGTAGATAAAGACAACAGTGGTCTAGTTCCAACATGCTGACTTGATATGACATTGTTGCCCAAGAATCCCCTGTAAAGTTCCAAAGCTAAAAGGTTTTCAGTCTGTAGCAGTGTGCGATTTGCCTTGGATCAGTCGAACTGTGAATCAATACAATGTAGCAAGAAAAACGATCAGCCATAAGTATGGAGGGTCTCTAGGGAATTTCTAGCACAATAAATGTTACATAATATCACCTCAGGCAAACTCCAAGCATTTAGAACTTTGCTCAGCGATCATAGAAAATGGGGAAAAAAATGCTCTATCACTTTAATCTGAAACAATGTTTAGAATTTCAATGTCCTGGGCAGTTCTCCGATTAAGTACGCAGCTTTACAGGGCAGCCATATTTATAATCCTCAGAGATCATCTGTAGCCAACAGAACATTTCATAAAAAGTTACTTGATAAAACAGCCCGTTATACAGTGTTGGAGGTTGAATAAAGACACATCCATCTAACCTTTATACACCACCCATAACGTCTTAGGGCTAGGCCACATCAGCGAGATTTCTTGTGCGCTATCGATTAGTTATTTTGTGAGAAACACAGCACTGTGCATGTGGGTGACTGATCACAGCGCAAAGGCTTTTCATGTTTGTTTTCCATCATCAAAGTGTGGCCTCAGCCTAACAGTTACATAGTATTGCAGTTTGTATAAGGACATACTAGTCCAACCTTTATACCCTACCCATAATGTCTGTATAACAGTTACATAGTAACATAGTATTGGAGGTTGTATAAAGACATACGTCCATCTAGTCCAACCTTTATACCCTACCCATAATGTCTGTATAACAGTTACATAGTAACATAGTAATGGAGGTTGTATAAAGACATACGTCCATCTAGTCCAACCTTTATACACTACCCATAATGTCTGTACAACAGTTACATAGTAACATAGTATTGGATGTTGTATAAAGACATACGTCCATCTAGTCCAACCTTTATACACTACCCATAATGTCTGTACAACAGTTACATAGTAACATAATATTGGATGTTGTATAAAGACATACGTCCATCTAGTCCAACCTTTATAACCTACCCATAATGTCTGTATAACAGTTACATAGTAACATAGTATTGGAGGTTGTATAAAGACATACGTCCATCTAGTTCACTTTTATACACTACCCATAATGTCTGTACAACAGTTACATAGTAACATAGTATTGGATGTTGTTTATAAAGACATACGTCCATCTAGTCCAACCTTTATACACACCCATAATGTCTGTACAACAGTTACATAGTAACATAGTATTGGGTGTTGTATAAAGACATACGTCCATCTAGTCCACCTTTATAACCTACCCATAATGTCTGTATAACATTCAATAGTAACATAGTATTGGAGTTGTAATAAAGACATAACGTCCATCTAGTCCAACCTTTATACCCTACCCATAATGTCTGTATAACAGTTACATAGTAACATAGTATTGGAGGTTGTATAAAGACATACGTCCATCTAGTCCAACCTTTATACCCTACCCATAATGTCTGTATAACAGTTACACAGTAACATAGTATTGGAGGTTGTATAAAGACGTACGTCCATCTAGTCCAACCTTTATACCCTACCCATAATGTCTGTATAACAGTTACATAGTAACATAGTATTGGAGGTTGTATAAAGACATACGTCCATCCAGTCCAACCTTTATACCCTACCCATAATGTCTGTATAACAGTTACATAGTAACATAGTATTGGAGGTTGTATAAAGATATACGTCCATCTAGTCCAACCTTTATACCCTACCCATAATGTCTGTATATTTTTTCTTTGTCTAGCGTGTGTACAGAGCTTAAAGGGCAAGTGCACCCTAAAAACTAGTGACCAGTCAGTTTATTGCCTGCAACCCCATCTGCTATTTTTCCAAGTTTATTACATGTATTTGTAACCAGATCTTAATGAAAATGTATCTTCCTTTCTGGCCAAGGTACCCGCTTCCTCCCTGGCCAAGGTACCGTCCTCCCTCTGCTCAATGAGTTAAACAATTTTATTAACCGACGCTCCATGCGTCTTAACTATTTTTCACCACTAATTTACTACAGCGTAGAAAGGATTAACAGCGCATCACCATGTGTGGTTTTATAGAACGTTCCTCCCCCCCACTGATGCAGCACAATACAGGGCAGCCATTTTTATTTACGCAGAACCAGAGCGAAGATGAATGTCACTAAAGACACAGTCTGCTTCTGTCTGCTGCCGGCTGCCAGATAAAAAAAAGGGGGGCGGGGAACAAAGACTCATGATCCCCCTGCTGGGCTCATTAACCACAGTAGTCGGCTTATCACAGTCTCGGGTCGCGGCAAATAATTCGCACGGCAATGGCCGTCCTTAGAAATAAAAATTAAGATGTGCGCTCGCGCCTAGCAGGTGAAGGCAATTAACATGACATTCCTGAGCCTGGCCTTTTATTTCACTCACAGCAAGTACCTGAATACTGCTCCTCTCCATCGCAAGAAGGCAAGCGGTGCGCGTTTCCTTAAATAGAGATGGCGGAAGTGTCAGTAAACAAGTGACAAATGCAATTCCCACGTTCCCTTAAAAGCCAGACGTATGGTTACTTGGATGCTAATACTACTTGCCAAGCTTTGCCGCTTGCAGCGTTGAAGTAACAGGAATTTGACACCACAGATAAAAGCACTGGCTGTACCAAATGATTAATAAATGGTCTCAGTGGAAGAATACAAAAGGTTTCTCCTCTTCATTTATGGACTAGCAGCTTGTAACCAGTAAAGCGATAAAATAGCTTAACACAAATGACCAGGTAGTGCATTAAAGACGTGTTTATTTTAAGATTGTACCATAGACCCACCTCAATTTTATCAGTTGGCGTCTCCCCAGTAGATCTTTCCTTCTGCGTAATCCAGGGCAAGTCCATAGGCCAACCAAGAGAGGTGTTCACCAGGATGATTCTATCAGTGCCATCCATAGGCGCCGCTCAATTTTAGGATCTCCCCCCAGTCGGTCCAGTACATGTAACTGCCAAGACAGAAAATCCCTTACTAAGAGTTAGGCCACACTGGTACGTTTCTCTTGTGCTTACGATCGCATTCTGTGAGAAACGCACGTCCATGCAGGTCAATGTAAGCAACCACATTGCAATCGCTATTTTCTACTAATGCTCCGATAACAAAATGACAGCACAAACGAACGTAACACTTTTCACATGCGTTACCCTCTGGTCTAGTATAGACTCAGCCTAAAAATATATGATGACAGTGCAAAAAGCCTGGAATGGTCCATCAGATCACCAAAAACATGTCATTTTGCACAATTTAGAATACATTTGTGCAATTTCAGCACATGAATCGTCAGAATCCAGAATCTATAAGTAGGGATTACCAACTATTGTAAACTCCCTGACAAGACACTTCACTATGGGTACTAGTAGAGGGGCGGGTGGTTGGGGAGGCTTACCCAACTATAATAGCTTCCTGCAAAATGCTCTGGCTGAGCTAGGTAAAATTGCAGTTCTATGTAATAATGTATAAAAACAGAAGAGACGTACTATACATATAATAAGTTATCAAAGACAATGGGGTGTGTAAATAACATTGGTACTGCCTCAGTTTACTTGCGCAAGTTAAACGAGAACTAGTTTGCTTGCTAGTATGGAATTTGAGGCCAATCATACAGAGCAGTATTAAACTGCCCAGGGTTCACTAATACTCACCCATTCATTGGATCTAAACAATGGCTCTTGGCTCATCCAGGTCTTCAGATATTAATATCTTGCGCATGGTACCATTTAACCTTGTGACCTCGATACGATCTGTTCCCGTGTCTGTCCAGTACAAATTCCGGGCTACCCAGTCCACGGCAATGCCGTCCGGATGAGCCACCTGAGATGTAATAAGTATTGACTGGAAGAGCCGTCTATCTGAGTACGTCGTATGGCTCGTACTTCATCATCAGTCCAGTAAATGTAACCGTACACAGGATCATAGTCTATGGCGATAGCGTGCCGTATATCATCTAGCGGAAGGACGATATCTGTGAAGTCGGGGTATCAAGGGATATTCTTCGGAGGTCCGTCCGGCGGACCAGGAGCAGTAACTCTGTAGCACCTGCAAAAATTAGCCAATAAATAGAACCCGTAGTACCTTTATATGTAAAGTACCAAGAAGAAGATTGATAAATATTAACAGTTTTAAATAGTTTGGCCAAAAACCCATTTCCTGGCTTTAGAGCACAAACTGTTGATTTATAAGAGATTACGTCTCTAGACCGGTTGGTGCATTGTCTCTTCTCTATACATCGTTCTATTTGTATTCCCTGTGTAAGGGAGGGTTGAGTCTTCGAACAGTTACCGTCAGGAATTGTATGAAAATACAAGGATAATTTAATAGGCAGCTTGTTAAATATTATTTCGTTGGGCTTCATTATTTAATTCCATAGGTTGCTCCAGCATACTGCATATAAAATGTGTCATTTCACATCTAACACAAAAGATCTGCGTTTATATTCAATCTCCAGCTTCCATTACATAACAGTAAAGCGCCACGTTAAGCTTTCCAAATATACGCTCCACTACAGTCCCCATCCAAAAGGAGGAGGGGGAAGATTGTTTAGTCTAGTGACTAACCCCCCTTACATTATTCTAGAATTACTAGTTTCAGGTACACTCATCTCCCTTAAAACAAACACAAGGCCCAGGCAGAAGAATTCGGTTTATTTCAGCGAGTGACATTCCAGCAGCTGGCAAAAGAGTTCTGACGAGCCAAACAAACTAAATAGGAGGGTGGGGGGGGGGGGGGGGATTTTGCGGTGGGATTCACAGTGCAATGGTTGTGTACAATGTAGGATGGCAAAGAGGAGAAAATCCTCACGGAACGAATGCAGTTCTCCAATAATCTATATTTTTAGCTTCTGACTAAGATAGGCAGCTGCAGTCGCGTGAGAAAACCAGACAAAACGTCAGCTGTGCACACCTGAGAGTGATTGTTATCTGCATAATAAACATTGCACAAACCACTGACATGTTACAGATGACAGACATTGCTCTTCTTTCTTAAACAATCTTTGCCTTCTAAAGGCTTGTAAACCAGCCGGCTTTAAAACTACAATGGTTAGTCAGATATAGGACTAAAATGTTCTCTCCCTTCCCCTCCTCTCAAAGGTTTCTGCTTTCCAAGCTCGCACATGCTCAGGAGACAGCTAGGGAAATCGCATTGTCTCCGACTGTTAACTCCATAACAGGGAGAACCAGGAAGCAAAAACGGAGGTACAAGAACATCAGGTATCACTCTTCCAAGTTAGAACTTGCCTTTTAAACGTAAAACACCGTGTCCTTTGGTCATTTAAAGGACAACTATACTGTAAAAAAAAAAAAAACTTTTAGTATCGGGGCAGGGAGGGTAGGTCTGATTGTTCCTACCTTCCAATATTGTTTCATTGAGGAGCTACAGTACATAAAATTTTCATTTGCCAGGTTAGTGTCCTGGGCCTTACTATGTTAAGATAGTGCTGAAGCACTTGGGAAGCCTGGCAGAAGCAGTTTTCTTTCTATTCTAATCTAGTTGGGAGTCAGAAAGTACCAATCCTACCTCCCTGCCCAAGGTACTTTTCATTTTAACAGTTTTGAAAAAAACCTTTTATATACACTATAATTCTCTTTAAGTGACCCAATCCCTTTAACATTATTCTTTTGAAAATATGTAGAAAGCCAAATAAACAGAGGAAACTATTGGACTCCTTTGTGTTGATACAACAGATCTAAGCTTTCAGTTCTCCAGTAGAAAACGGAACAGAAAAAGCTGTTTTTGGTGGTTGCCATTTAATAAGGAAAAGTCCTTTCTGGCAGTCACTGATTTATTAAAGGAAAATATATATCTGGATGCAGATAGCTCCACCCAGTTCAGAAGGGACCAAGACAATAAGTCTTGTTCCTTGCGGTTTGTGTTTTTTTTAGCGCTAAACCCTTCCATTGACTCGGCTGCCGTGGAAACAGATGAGAACAGCAAACAGGGTCTCTAAGCAGCACATTCTAGAAAGGCTACTTTACCAATAGCCTTTTAGGGTGCACAGATATCTCATTTGCAAGTATAAACAAGTATTAGTTGGCTCAGCATTCGGTTATAGAGGCTGTCCGCCTCGGAACAATGCTAAGGCTGAGAAACTGATAAACCAGCATTATATTACAAAAAAAGCAATCAGCTGCAGTTCAGTCACAGTCCGCTCATAAGATGGTAGGAAACCATCTAATCACAAAATCCCTATTCAGGGACCTAATTCCCTGTCTTAATAGTTATGAATGATAGAAATTGTAATATTTTATAATCATATACACTTAATAGGACAATTATACTCACCTTCTCCTCGCTCCTCTCCTTCCACACTTTAAGAGTAACCAGGGTTAGGACCTAAACGAATACAACGTCTGTAATAATTACTAGAAGCGCTCCTTCACCAGGAGATCTCTGCGAGAAGCTGGTCTGCCTATTGGCCCATCAAGGACTAATACTAGTAAGCAGCAGTTTAGGTCTACAACCTGGTTACTCTTCAGTGTGAATCGGAGGTTAGGAGAGTATAATTGTACTTAAAGCTTAGCCCGGTAGTAAGAGGTTGCAGCTAATTTGTGTACACGCTTACCGATGTTTAACCCTATAATTGCTAATTACGGTAGATTTTTACTAGACTCTCTAAACACTCTTACACAAGTAAGTTATCGTTGGCTGAAGCAGCTTAACCATCCTGCCAGATTATGGTGGGAATGCGAGCCGCCACACACGTTAGATCGTCAGCTGAAGCGGTTGGCCGGTGAATGTTGTGTACAAGGCTTTAGTAAACGAAATCCTCTAGTCATTCAAATCCCTCCTCTTATCAATCAATGTATCAGGCATGCTCAGTGTCTTCAACCAGAAGAATTTCTCTGTGCTACTGGGGGTGGAGTACAAGAGTAACAACTTATGCTAATGTTAGGTCCACATCCCTGGAGTATACCTGGTAGTTTAAATATTAACCAGCTGCCCTCAAAGCACCATTCTGATTGGATGGGCAGCACACATCTGCAAAGAGTGTGTCCTCCAATTGGCAGTCATGTGGAAGGGGCAGGACCAAGAGAAGCATCAAGACAGTCAACAGCGATAGGGTAAGGCTATACATTGTATGTCCTCCCCCTGGGTACGGCTAAAGGAGGGGTATTCTCTCTTTTATTCCCCCATCCATACTTGATTAGTGAAAAATTGCACTTATTTCACACGTGTATACCTCGGATTAGAAATGCAAGTGATGCATCAATTAAAATGCAGTATCGGAGCAGGGAAAAATGTTTTAACTTGTACCCCACATCTATATAACCCCGTTGTTCATGACACTATAAAACAAACTGTAAAAGTATACTTGTAAACAAACAATCTTAAAGCTGCCAAAAGGAAGGAAAAGTACAAAACAACAACTGTAACTGAAAATTCATTTACACGTCAAAAGGAAATTCCTCAACAGTACTACTCGTTAAACAAGTGTAAAAGTCGCACCAGATAAACTCAGTGCATTTGCCGTCCCTTTAAGAGGCTCTTGTGACAACAAGCAAAAGACAAGAGGTAAACAACC
Organism: Hymenochirus boettgeri; assembly: GCA_019447015.1. Classification (NCBI taxonomy): domain Eukaryota; kingdom Metazoa; phylum Chordata; class Amphibia; order Anura; family Pipidae; genus Hymenochirus; species Hymenochirus boettgeri. Next base: position 19,267,420 of record CM033471.1, on the reverse strand, counting down.
CGAGTGGTCAATCTGTACAACAAACAGCCACATTTAACCAGACCACGAGAATTAAAGTAAGGAAGGTTATACTAGACACCAACATCGAATAGCAAATTACCAGACAGGTGAAAAAAAAACACATGAACAAATTAAGTGACTTCTCATATAAAGAAAATCTTTCCCACCTAAACCCGTCCTGCTCCCTTTTCTGTTTGTTGACAATCCCCCATTTACCCAATGCAGCTTGCGCTTGCCTAGGGTTTAATCAATTCCTCTCTTTTCTAACCACATTAACAAGTCATTGAAACCGGTTTATTTTTTTCTTTGTAATATTGCAAAAAGTTTGTAGTTTCTCTCTTTCTGACTACTGCAATGCTCCCCATGCTCTCATCCCATCCCGCCTGGACAATGGTAACCCGCTAACTCGTCTTTCTCTCCATATTTCTCGCCTTCATTCTATAACTTTGCTGCACACATTGTCTCCCTCGCCAATACACACGGCTCCCAATAAACACTTGCAGGGAGATTCATAAAAGTTCTTATTGATAAAAATGGTGCCCAAACCAATCAGTTGTTAGCTTTAAATGTTAAATAAGATCTGTTGGAGGGCCAAAATTAGCACCATTTTTTACGATAAGAACTTTCACTGAATCTCCCTGATAATGTTTAAAAAATCCTTCTCTTAACTGATCCTTCTTATATTTCTTCTCTTATCCCCTCTCAAGTCGATCTGAACTCAGCATTCGGATCATTTCACCCCCTGGGTGGTTCCATCAAGCAATAATAATATTCAATAACCTTCATTTGACATTTAAATCTCTACATCTGCTGCTCCCCCTACCTATCTTCTCTCTTGGCCCCATATACGCCCCATATACTCCTGGCTGAGGGCTCCATTCCTCACAAGGAAATCTCCACAAACCCCCAACAAACATGCCTCCTCCCACCTTAAACCTTCTCTCTTGCGCTCCCTACCTTTAGAACCATCTCCCTCTCTTGCTTCCCAGGTGACCTCATTAATACTTTCAAATCTAGACTGTTATCCTACCTTTCTAAGCAGCAACATGATAATAAGTGTTATCCATCAACTACCATCCTCCACTTGTATATGTATGTTGCCTACCCACTTTACATGTAAGCTTTCAGGGCAGGGATCTCACTCCTAATGTGTCAAGGCATGCTGCACTTATATCATTCATCCATAATTTATATATTGTATTAACCTATGTATGAAATTGTATTAATTTTTATCTATCTGTATAATGGCACTCACCCCCTTGTTTGTATACTCTGTATTTTAATGTACAGCGCTGGTACCCAAATGGCGCTTTATAAATAAAATATACATACATCCCTGTCCTTACCCTCCGCTGATCACAGGACCATCTCTTATACAGACCACCCTTCCAAACCGCTTTCCACCCACCTTAAACCTTTTTCACCTCTGAATTTTATTCTCCTCTCTCCGTCAAGAAACTTCAATACAATAAAATACAAACTCACATCCTACCTCTCAGAGCAGCACAGTATAGGATTATGTTTGACATTGCTCACTATACCTTTCCCTATATGGATATATGTTACCACCTAACTAGATTGTAACTCTACATAACAGGGGCCTCTTTTTACGTTTCACTTGTATACTTATTAATGCACAAACATTTACATATTTATTTATGTTTGGTCCCCCTTGTACGCCCTTTTGTATTATGATATTGTATAGCGCTGTATCCCCAAGTGGGCTACATGTATAACGAATAAACATATATAGATAAAGAACCAAATCATTTAAATTAAACTAGGCAAAGGGCCGGAGTGGAAATCAGAGCGTGATACATGGTATCATGTTGGTTCTTTCCTCAGCGGGACTGAACAGAATGTGGTCTCTCCTTTAAAACAGTTTATTCTTGTTTCCAATTTAGAATTAACAAGCTAATATCCAATTTACCGTCTCAGATTTCATTTTGTCGTCTTCTTCTTCCTATCTGACCTGGTGCACCAAACTACCTAGTACCAAATATTATATAAAATTAAATATAAATAAATAACGGGCCGTGGCCTTAATAGGCTCTGCCCCTATTCCGGACCAGTCCCCCCTGGGATGAGTTATGAAAGTTTAGGGATACTAGAGAATAAAATAGGATTATTCTAATTTAACCCTGATAAAGAGTTCATGTTTATTAATAAGATCCGAATTCAAATTATCGAAATTTCCAACCCCCCCCCCATCAGATATATTGGCTGAATTTCTGAACCATTAAAGTTTGATTGATTCATACTATTGATCCCTTTTGGTTGATTAATAATAATAATAATACTACTACTACTACTACTACTACTAATAATAATGGCATGTTTTTTGATGACATTTAATTTGAAAAAAAAAAAAAGCTTTCAATTTAAAACAGCCTGTGGGCAAAGACATAATTCACCAATGGTCAACCAAATTATTGTTAACTTTGCACAGTACAGTCCATGCTCCCTTGCGCATGTCACAGTCCTCAGTGAGGACAAGGAAGAAGCAGGCATCGGATGACACACAGACAGATCCTACTCTTCAGTTTCCTGGAGGCACTGCAGGAAAACCATAACTTGCAAGGAGTAAGGTAAAGGATTTTTTAATACTATGTGGCAATTTAGTATTGGGGGGTAGACATTCCCTTTAAAAACACAAAGCGTACATTTCTACAGAAGATAAACAGGTCGGTCTTATTTAGCCAAATACTCACCGTGCATGCAGATCTTCCCATCCTCCTTGAGGCGCACACCTGTGGGACATGCGCACTGATATATGGCTCCACGAGGACATCAAGCATAAGTGCGAACAGCCCCCATTGTGGGCTCACAGGGATTTGTGGCTGCAAAAAGAAAAAAAAAGTTTTAATATTAATTAATTAACCATTACATAGAGAAGCATTTCAGATCAGATTTTGTGAATCCACATGCCACACGGTGACAGCCCAATCGCCTTTCCTCCCGTCAGTAAAGGCCTTTAGGTTACGGACATTGTTAGATAAATCCCTTGGAACACATTTAACAATAACTCCAAACAACTAACCCTTTAATTGCCTCAGCTGGCTAAAAACATGGATGTCCATAGGAGAAAAGATGTCCGAGTCCACTTCTCGACGGTCTTCTCCAGTGTACTATTAAAGGCTAGAATCGAGCGTGTGGTCCAATCTGTCCAGTTATGGAATCACCGTAGAGAGTCAAGGCAAAGGGATGAGCAAGGGATCCTTTACAACCTTTGTCTACAGGTGAGAACGTATCTTTAAACACAACTCATAAAAGGCACTGACAGACCAATAACAGTAGGAGAGTTTTACCAGCACGCCATGCAGTTGGTGCTATTGGATAAAGTTTATTAATAGGTTTTCTGTAGGGAGTGCCCAGTGATTCTAAGTAAATTTAAACATCAGCAATAATACACCGGTCATCTCAAATGTGTGATTTATCTTAAAGATTAAAAGGGCCCTCTTCCTTGCCTTACGCTGGGTACCACTAGGACAGACAGGATCTGCAAAGAACATAGTCCCAAGCTTTCACCCTATACACTGGGGACTGTGTGTTTCCCTCGGTAGACTTCCTTTTGAGAGACTTCAGCGTTCAAGGGAAATTGTTTCCCCCCGAACACAGTGCCGTCAGATCTGACGTATTGGGGCTACTGTGTGTACCTAGCTTTAGTATTATCCAGGCTGAGTTCCTAAAACACCAAATCCTCCCCCCCGGGACTTTACCAAACAGCTGAGATACTACACTAAAGTTTCCCTTGCGTTCCGATCTCTTACACAGTCTGCAATGTAGCACAATGTGACACAATGTCTTCCCATTGGCTAGATCAACGACTGACAGTGCCAATGGGGAGAAGTGGACCAGAGCGCCAAGGGATAATTTCTATTAGCTGTTAGGTAAAGACCCTAGACAAGCCCTAAACGATTTAGTTCCTCACCCTGGGTATATGCAGCAGTGGATCATGGAATAGGGGAATATAAATGTCCTTTAATAGGTTTTTGTCCTAGGGGCAGCCATGCCAGTTATTTTACAGTGCCCCAGCAATTTTTTTTTTTGTAAATACCCTAGTAACCCAATAGTACAGAGGCAACACTGAAAAACTTTAAAATAGTTAAAGGGACACTAAACCAGAATTAGTAAGTACATGAAATATGTATCTATTATTCAGTGTAGTTGGAAGAAGCCTTCTCAACTCCTTTCATGTACGTAACAAAAGTACATGAAACAGGTTTAGTGTCCCTTTAAAATCCTTTAAGTTTTGATAATATGAAATGTTCAGCAGCAAAAAAACAGCAAGGATGCACGGGTGTGTTAATTTGTAGCTTGTCCATTTTACAGATGGCATTCCATCACAAGGAAATATGGCTCTAGGTAGAGATCCAGCATGGTGATTTCTTTATGTAACAAGGCTGTAGATGCCTGGGAACAAAGGCTACTTATGGTAAGTTGAGGAAACTACTATTACCATTTCCTGCCTGTAGCTGGTAAGATCACAATTGTATTCAGACACACGAGAGCAATAAAAACAGACCGAGAGAGGTGAGGGCTGGCTAAAATAAACATTTCTAGCTGGAAGGGTCTTAGCTAGAGGGAGCGCAAAAGCTGGAACCATTTGGTAGATACAAAAAAACTAATTTGGGTTCAACATCCCTTGAGAGACAAACACAAAAAAAGCCGGAACCATTTTTAACTCTTTAGAGAAAAGCTAAAACTGAAGCCGTCACTTATTGGCTTATTTTCTTCTTACAGGAGAGTATAGTCTGGTTTTACATTAAGCTAATTTGCAAAATAATAAAATGTAAAGACCATTAAATATAACCAGGCCAACAACTAATGTTACAAGTTTAACAAAACTGTCAAAAAAAACAAAACGACTTTTGAGTTTACGGATTTTTTCGTATTTCGGATTTCAGAACCAACCGAGTTGGACCCAGATCCCATTCTTTAGTCACCCAGTACTTGGCAGCGCTAGTTAGAAAGAAAGGAAGGTCTTAAGCGAGATACACACGATGCAATAATTTGGCCCGACGGATGTGATTTCAGTGTTATTATTGTATGGCGGCTTTTGCAACCGATCGTGCGGTCCTCTATGGCCCACGCGATTTTTCGTGCCCGTCGGATGCGGCTGCTTTTGCTGCGACCAACAGTTCTTCCTTCTGGCCGACCAGTCGAAAGCTTAAAAAGTTGGTCAGGAGGAAAGATTGTACAGTGTGTGCCTAGCTTTATAGAGAATGTGCAACAATGGGTTCACTGTACATTCTGTAAAAGCAAAAAACCTGAACAGTTTCCCCAAAATGCTGCAGTGAGAAACTCCCGCCGACTTGGTCATTAAACTTATCTTCAGTTCTCCCTGTACATTAGCAAAATGTACCCTCGTTCTGGGCTCACTAGTGCACCGTGGCTGAAGCGCCAAGAATGAAAGTCCAACACTTGCTTTGTCATGGCCCTGCATAAACATTGTCATTTGCTTTTTACAGGGTTCCTGCAGTTAGAGAATGGACAAGCCCAAATATTCCAAAATTATAATTCCATAAATAGATAAATACAAAGTATCTAAATACCAAACAACCTAAAAATGGGTTCGATTTCATGTAAACTTTAAACAATGTCATTTTACATAAAACAAACAAATGCCAGGGATGGCAGCAATAAACCAGACACAGACAGCTGTGTAAATATGACCTGGCTTGTAACATGGTAGCAATGCTCCTATATAGCAATAAGTTCCATAATAATGACCAATATTGAAGCCCAACCACTGTCTGCAGCTCTCAGTTTCACGCTCTATTTAATGTTTGTAACACAGAGACGCTGTACTTCTCCATTATGTGTAAACAGAAATTCAGACATTTAAAGAAACTTACAGGAACTAGTGTACAGGATTTACATCACTAACTCCACCTCCATTAACCCTACGACCCATTCACACACACAGAAGGTGGCTGAAACACAGGGTACAATAATACCAAAAACTTATTGAAGGCATCATACGTGTATCTACACCCATACGTGTGACAGGTGTATACAGTTTAAACACCAGGATGAAATGTTTTATAGTTTGCATTACACTAAACCTAAAATTGGTTAATACACAACTACTTACCTATGTGAACCCAGGTTAGATTTATGGATAAAACTGAGCTTGGCATCTGCCCAGTAAAGTTTCTGGTCCTCGTAATCCAACGTTAGTCCATTTGGCCAATAAATGTCCGCGTCTATGACAAAGGAACGTAAAGACCCATCCATTCAGCTCGTTCGATCTTGGGCACCTCTCCCCAGTCTGTCCAATACACGTACCTATAATGAAAGATAGACTCTTATAATCAGTATTCTTTACGCTGAACAAGGTACGTTGAATAAATCATTTGTTAAAAAAAAAACAGCAATAGCAGACACCAAGGGTTACTGGGCCCATTACTACATTAGGCTATGTACAAACCAGAAGATATTTTTAGCCGACTGACTAATTATGGCACTTTCGGTCGGCGGAAAATATCTCCTGGTGTGGGGCGGCCGGCCGGACTGGCCGACCAGTCCAGATCGGACGAACGAACGTGTCAAAAAATCCCGATCAATCGTCGGTTCCCTATGGGACCACACGGAGGATCGTTCACGTCCAAATTTGCCACGACCGACGGACATTTGTCCCAGCCGAGCGCTCGCTCGGGACAGGTAGTCCCTCCACGTGTTTCTGAGCCTTAGACCTACTGTCACACTGTTTCCTTAATTGGAAGTATTCTATCTCTTCAATACCTGCAACATTTTATTTCGTGTTCCAAATAAATCAAACATCTGCAAGCTCCCCACTGTAGGTTCTAATATCCAGCAAGCACTAACTCTCACCTTAGGGCCACACTAGTGCATTATCATGCTCTCCCAATGCGATTTGTGTTCCGTTTGCACATGGAAAAAAGCAGTGCGAGTCAACGTGGGAGGCGCGCGTGCAATCCGTTTTCGGATTCTTTTCACAATTTTCTGCAGTTCGCAACACACGAGAAATGCAGGGTGATCGCTTTCCGCGTGCATCCTCAGCATTAGGGCTAGGCCTAAGGCGATCTGATCGCGTGTTTAAAAGCGCACGTGCTAAGCGCACGATATAACATTGAACAGACTGCAGTGCAAGCAGATGGTAACATGCAGGAAAACATGCAAGCTTTTCCGTGCACCGTAGTGTAGCCTTGTATTCACTAAAGGCTCGACGCTATGCAAATCAATTACCTCGCGTAGTTGTAGGCACGGGGAACGGTAATTACAATTATTATTCAGGTCTTATAACCCTTCCCTGTTATTAATGCAACGAAGACTAAATGATCAATAAACAAATATTTGTGTAGTATACGATGACAGAACTACAACTGTGTAGAAATAAAAAGGACTTAGGGTCCGAACATGTAGACACGTTTCTTCACCAATAACGCGCTTTATTTCTACACAGCTGAAGTTCTGCTACACCAAACATTTTGTTTATTGAGAATGTACAGAGTGGTGGAGACTAAAGGATTAAAGTAAGCTGCACTCTTCCACTTTGTACGTGGATGCCCCAACCTGCTACAGTAAGACCACAATGTTGCCATGACCTGAAGGTTTAATATCTAATAACCAAGACACAATAGCACTACATTACATATAATCCTGGCTGAACGTATGGTGACTAGAAGTCTCTAAATAACCTTTGTATTGAGCGAGACAAGTTAAGACACGTATTTTATGCCACCTCCAATTAGCAGAGCTTATATGAAAACACACACTTTGTGTTCTACAAACCTCAAGTCCCATAAAGCTCTGGTAAAGAGAAGAAACACAATAGTTCAGACCCCTCCCAACATCTAACAAGTATAAATATTAATGGTAGATAAAGACAACGTGGTCTAGTTCCAACATGCTGACTTGATATGACATTGTTGCCCAAGAATCCCCTGTAAAGTTCCAAAGCAAAAGGTTTTCAGTCTGTAGCAGTGTGCGATTTGCTTGGATCAGTCGAACTGTGAATCAATACAATGTAGCAAGAAAAACGATCAGCCATAAGTATGGAGGGTCTCTAGGGAATTTTAGCACAATAAATGTTACATAATATCACCTCAGGCAAACTCCAAGCATTTAGAACTTTGCTCAGCGATCATAGAAAATGGGGAAAAAATGCTCTATCACTTTAATCTGAAACAATGTTTAGAATTTCAATGTCCTGGGCAGTTCTCCGATTAAGTACGCAGCTTTACAGGGCAGCCATATTTATAACCCTCAGAGATCATCTGTAGCCAACAGAACATTCATAAAAAGTTACTTGATAAACAGCCCGTTATACAGTGTTGGAGGTTAATAAAGACACATCCATCTAACCTTTTACACCACCCATAACGTCTTAGGGCTAGGCCACATCAGCGAGATTTCTTGTCGCTATCGATTAGTTATTTTGTGAGAAACACAGCACTGTGCATGTGGGTGACTGATCACAGCGCAAAGGCTTTTCATGTTTGTTTTCCATCATCAAAGTGTGGCCTCAGCCTAACAGTTACATAGTATTGAGTTTGTATAAGGACATACTAGTCCAACCTTTACCCTACCCATAATGTCGTGTATAACAGTTACATAGTAACATAGTATTGGAGGTTGTATAAAGACTACGTCCATCTAGTCCAACCTTTATACCCTACCCATAATGTCTGTACAAAAGTTACATAGTAACATAGTATGGAGGTTGTATAAAGACATACGTCCATCTAGTCCAACCTTTATCACTACCCATAATGTCTGTACAACAGTTACATAGTAACATAGTATTGGAGGGTGTATAAAGACATACGTCCATCTAGTCCAACCTTTATACCTACCATAATGTCTGTATAACAGTTACATAGTAACATAGTATTGGAGGTTGTATAAAGACATACGTCCATCTAGTCCAACCTTTATACCCTACCCATAATGTCTGTATAACAGTTACATAGTAACATAGTATTGGAGGTTGTATAAAGACATACGTCCACTAGTTCAACCTTTATACACTACCCATAATGTCTGTACAACAGTTACATAGTAACATAGTATTGGATGTTGTATAAAGACATACGTCATCTAGCCAACCTTTATACACTACCCATAATGTCTGTACAACAGTTACATAGTAACATAGTATGGATGTTGTATAAAGACATACGTCCATCTCGTCCAACCTTTATAACCTACCCATAATGTCTGTATAACAGTTGCAATAGTAACATAGTATTGGAAGGTGTTATAAAGACATACGTCCATCTAGTCCAACTTTATACCCTACCAAAATAATGTCTGTATAACAGTTACATAGTAACATAGTATTGGAGGTTGTATAAAGACATACATCCATCTAGTCCAACCTTTATACCCTACCATAATGTCTGTATAACAGTTACATAGTAACATAGTATTGGAGGTTGTATAAAGACATACTCCATCTAGTCCAACCTTTATAGTACCCATATGTCTGTATAACAGTTACATAGTAACATAGTATTGGAGGTTGAATAAAGACATACGTCCATCTAGTCCAACCTTTATACCCTACAATAATGTCTGTATAACAGTTTCATAGTAACATAGTATTGGAGTTGTATAAAGACATACGTCCATCTAGTCCAACCTTATTACCCTACCCATAATGTCTGTATAACAGTATATAGTAACATAGTATTGGAGGTTGTATAAGGACATCCATCCATATCCAACCTTTATACTCTACCCATAATGTCTGTATAACAGTTACAGTGTAACATAGTATTGGAGGTTGTATAAGGACATACATCCATCTAGTCCAACCTTTATACCCTACCCATAATGTCTGTATAACAGTTACATAGTAAATATGTATTGCAGGTTGTATAAGGACATACATCCATCTAGACCTTGTATACCCTACCCATACTGTCCAACAGTAACATAGTAGAGGTGTGTAAATACACACATCCATTTTGTCCAAACTTCACACCAATTGTCTTAAGCCTCGAACACACAGTGTGGTCATGGGTCCCGACCCGCGACGTGTCTGAACGTTTGTTTCAGCCGATAAAGTGCCCATACATGGACCGATTATTGGCCGAACTTAAGTTCGGACACATCGTGTATAAAAGACACGCGTTCCATCTAGTCCAATCTTTATACCCATAATGTCTGTCTAACAATTACATTGTAACATAGGAGAAAGAGGCAGAAGAGAGCAGTGAGGGACCAGAGAAGTTTAAGGTAAGATACAGGAAATCGAAAAATGTAAGTATTGTGGGAGGGGGGTGATTACTGTTTAGGGGTGAACATGGATGATTTTGTTTAGGGGTGAACATGCCCTTTAAAGTATCATTTGCCATCTAAAACCAGCAGTGTGACCACAGCTTTTATCCCTCGTGCTGATTCACCAATTCGCTCCCTATCACATATATAAATATTTATGGTTTACGCAACACTGGCCCAGATGAACAACTGTGTGGTTTGCCAAATTCCAAACAATAAAAAGCCCTTGTATTAGAGAAGCCTTAAGACCAAGCACTTCCCCATGTTAAAGAGATACAGTCAGGGCATCAAAAGCCTATGGAAGAGACTGTCCCAAAAAAAACAACAACCCAAAAATAGGTTACTGGTATCTACCTGCCTCGTTTCATCTATGAAACAAAAACAACTTGCACACGCCTCACACACAGACCATGCAGAGTAGAAAGACTTTACAAGCCTATAACTTTGGATTAACAACAGCTAGAGACATCATACTAGACTTGTTTTTCCAATTTAAAGCACTTGAATGAAGATCACATTTCCCCAGTATAAAAGGGTCAACTCCCCCCATACAGTGATCAAAACAAAACCCAGGGGCGAAGACCTATCAGTTTCGGTCGTACCCATGGGTACCTTTAAAGGGGGTGATGATTTTATCGAGTATACCGTAATCCTCCAATAAAAGTTAAAAAAATAATTAAATGTGTGTACCTTTAAAGGGGTACAGACCCATTTTAACATCCCGTTCAGCCTCTATCGCTGCCCACCACTTACCAGGTAGGGGGTCCGCAGAAATATTTACTATTTGGTACAAAGTTTTGGTAACAAACAGGAGGTTTACTGACCCTTTTCACCTTAAAAATCACCTTTTTACTGCCCTGGAAACGAACACAAGCTGACATTTTCAATTAAAGTAACGATTTATTCTTTAATTAAATCACCTCTCGTTATAGTCAGCTGCATTCTGAGCTTATTCTTTCCATATATCCACTCAGGGGAATTAATTCAAGAGGAATGAAGTTGAGGGGGATGGGCAGATGTATATTCGCATTTCTATTTTAGTCCTATTCGAAAAAGGTGGCGATCAATGGCACAGACTTAAAAAGGTGGCGATCAATGGCACAGACTTAAAAAGGTGGCGATCAATGGCACAGACTTAAAAAGGTGGCTATGCTAGAAATGAGTCAATTCTATGTTTGATACTATGAAAGGAGACATTCCTACAAAATTCCCCGAACAGATTAAGGTTAACGGCACTATGTCTATAATTGTACAAACAAACGGTTATTTTGGTTTCCTCTCACCTCCCATGGCAGCATTCTCCAGAGGTTTCCCATACTTATTAGTTTTTACTTATGTTTTATTTTCTAGGTTATATTTTCTTTGACAGCTTTAGGACAAAAGACGAGAGGATGATGGGAGGGATTTTTATACCGTATTCCCTGATTGGCCCAGGGATATCCCAGTCTGATGAATGCCTGCCACTGGGGTGACAGAATTACTGAAATTTTCAGCTGATGAAACGGGGAGAAAAAGGTTCACACATTGTAACATATACACAATAGGGAGTTGACTGGCTTACAGCTAAACTCTTAGGGTGGGTACACACAAAGTGACTTTGTTCCAACCGAGCGCTCGCTATGATCGAGTGCTCGACCGGGACACGTCTGTTCGGCAATAGTGGCCGCGGCCGACAGTTCGTGTGGTTCCATAGTGAACCGAGCGATGCCCGTGATTTACTGATAAGTCCGATCCGGACAAACAGACGATCGACATCTGTCGCGGCGGCGGCCGAAAGCGACACAGATTTTTCAACCCAAACGACCGATACACGGAAGTATTGGTCGATTGGGCCAAAAAAATCTACCCATGTGTACCCAGCCTTAAGCTAGGTACACACAGTACCAATTGGTAAGATTCTGTCTGTCATCTTTCAAATTTTGGCTATACACCTTCCCTACAGTACAGCGAGCAGACATCCAGACACTTCCCACTCGTAATGACCATTTCAGATACTGAACTTTCATTTTGCACTTACACAAATTACCAAAAAGGTCAGCTTTACGCTGACTATACACTAGATCTTACCTTGTAACATTCCAATGCCAGTTTTTGCATAATTAATATTTAAAGGGGAACTGTGGTCTCCAAACAAGTTGAGTTTAAATGAAGGGCCAGTTTCCTTTAAAACGAGCCATCCTCTCTACGTGCTCTACAGCCCAACATATACAGAAATGACTGACCAGAAAGTTAATGGGTGGGTAGCTGACTTGTGACATTCCTGAGGCTTCTCCTGCACAGTGCCACCGGCGAGCACAGCCTCAGACTCCCTCAGTGTGTGAGGGAGACAGGAAGTCCCTCCTCATCTCTACTGTGTGAAGTCCTGACAGGGAAGGTAAGGGAATCTACAGCCCTTCTCTCCCACTGTGTGAAAACAGCCTTTTCAGGCAGAGTACTCTGTTCTCACTGTGCCAGAAAAGACTGATTCCACTGAGTTTTCTGGGGGGGGACCATGGGGTCCATGAGTGGGAGGGACCAGGGGGGCTGCAAAGGGGAAGAGACGACACAGGATAGATTGACTGACAGTTTCAGAGCAGGAAGCGCAATGGACATGGTGATGCTGCTGCCATATCACACACAAAAACGTAAATATCTTCAAAACTATGCAAAATAAACAATGGAAACAACTTGCAAAAATTCTCAGGGGAGCAATTCCTATTACTTTACCTAATGTTATTTTTGGACCACAGTTCCCCTTTAATGTTTACATGGTATGTGGCCAGCTTTATTTTACAGACTACAGATCATCAGGGATAGACAAATCCCAGAAACCAGGAAGCCAATGCGCCTAGAATTTTTCACTAAGTCTCAAAGGGTTTTCACTGAAAATTAGCTACCAAGAAAAGCTTAAATGGCTCCTAAAATTGCACCACTGACCCCTAATCCCAAAGACAATTTGTGCAGCTCAGTATAAATTGATTGGTAGCCTCCTGGTCAGGACAAAAGGTGCAGTAGCAGACATTTTGGTTGGACTGTTTTTGAATAAAGACCATACAATTTTGATCACTGGAATTGCAACAAAAATAGCAGATTTTAAAAACAAAATCACAAATCTCCTGAACTGCTAGCTCTGCTTTCACTGTACAGTACAGTATTATTAACATGCCTTTCATGTTGGAAAATACCATCCAGGTTTTTCACAAGAATTTGCACAATAGCATCAAAAGAACAATTAATCACAATCAAAAGACAAGCTGACTGCTTAATGCTTAGCAATTACAGCTTTGGCTTTCATGAGAATAATTGATGCTTTTTAACGCATTTTTACATTCAAAGCTCCCCCCTACCTCCGAGTCATCTCCAAGACAGGTGAGTGCTCTTGGCACTCCTACACAAAAATATGAAGCTTAATGGATAGCTATACACAAAAACAAACGGACGTCTGGACCAACTATGAATATTCTTAAAGATCCTACTGCATTTCACACATTGACCTCATGATTTTAATAATAAAACTTTATTTAAACCTAGATGTGCAAAACACGAAACATGGCAAAAAGCAAGAAAGCTCAGATGATCCATTGAAATGAACTTTACTCAAACTGAACATTCCCACAGAGGAGAGAAATTCTGTTCATTCCAAACTTTAAAGAAAGATATTTATGAGGCAGCGTTAAAAAAAATGCACTGATCACTTTTTGATCAGCGAGATATTTTTTAGTGTTTAAAACAAGCAATGCTGTTCAGTTTACAAAACATTCACAGGCCAACAAGGCACCTATAGAACCATATCAAACACACATTTGTACTTCAATTGAACAGCGATGGTCACCGTTACAGAAATATGGTGTTGGAGCACATTTTATTATTTGCACTACTTTAAATTAAATGTATGAAATATGTGCATTCATTTTACATAGAATGTCAACGTTTGCTTACAGATATAGATGAGGCATTATAATTCCCACTATTCTTGTGTAAAACTGCTCTAAAGGTTCGTAAACACAATCGATCGTGGGTGCCGACCCGCGACGCAAGATGTGTATGAACAGTTTTGCTCGATAATCATGACGTGTATGGGCACTTTCTCGGCTGAAACGGGCGTTCGGTCAGGGATCATTGCCCAACCGGCCGGGCAGATCTTCGAAAGAGTGGCCATTTCAGCAGAGAAAGTGCCCATACACGGCACCATTATCGCCCAAAACACATTGCGGGTCAGCACCCACAATCGCACGTGTGTACGAACCTCAATATCTCTATGCTTACTAACCAAATGATCATGACACTATAAGGCGGACTCTATCAGATGTCAGATCAGTAAATCAGTTCTGAAAATTTCCAACCACAAGTAAGTCTGTGTACACATGAGGTTATTTTGACCACCCTGTGTGATATTTCTGACAAATGGGACAAAATATTGATGTGACAGAAATTTCTCACCTGTTTTTTCTTATGCAAAATAGACCGAAATAGATTTGACATGTCAACATTTTTTGCCCACTTTGCCGATTTGTCCTTTCCTGAGCGATCGGCCGGGACAAATGGCCATTGGTCGCAGCAAATTCGGCTGCAGCCGAAAATCTGGACGATTGTGTGTTTCCACTGGGAACCACACGATCGATCGTAATTTTCCGACACGTCAGATCATTCTTTCACCCGATCCGTACGAACGAACAGTCAAGGTTGGCCGCCCCACACCAGCCGATCTTTTTCGGCCGACCGACCGACAGTGCCGTGAATCGGTCAGTCGGCCGAAAATATCTGCTGGTGTGTACACAGCCTAACACAGAAAGGCCCAGGAAACTCTATGTACTGGCACTCCTCTACCAAATGGCCACCATATTTGCTGCCCATAGATACTGCCCATGATATCTAATGCACAATCAACTTGGCCATACACATGTAATCCAAAGAACAAGCAAAATAATGTAGAAATCAATACAATACGCAATAAAAACCAAACAGAAAACCCACAGAAAGGTTTAAACTTACCCTCTGCCAGGATCTAGTGCAATCGCTCGAGGCTGATCCAGTTCTTGCCAGAATAATACTTTCCGCAAAGTCCCATCCAAATTGGAAACCTCAATCCGATTGGTTTCTGAGTCCGTCCAGTAAAGTTTTTCTCCCAGCCAATCGCAAGCCAGTCCATCTGGCGAAACTAAACCCCCTATTACAAGATCAGGCGAGCTACCAGTTTTGTTAAATTCAATCCTTTTTATTGCTTCTTCGCTCACATCGCTCCAGTAAATCAGTTGCCGGGAAAACACAAAGTCAACAGCGGCTGCGTCTTCCAAGCCGCTAACTACGACCGTGGAGTTTCCTTTCATTCTTCCAGCATCTACCAACCGTAGATCTCGCCGATTGGCATAGAGAAGTAACGGAGATGCTATAAAGAGTAATAAAAAGGCCAATTAAAAAAAACAACAAAACAAACTTAAACACTTTAAAATCCCAAAGCTTTCATGGATAAATAACGATCAATGTTCTGAAGATTCCCCATTATACCCACCCCTCCCTTTTAATGTACCCAGAATAAGGTCCTAAAACAATAGGTCCTTACCATGGGGGGAAAATCAATGCTGGCAGTTGTTGATCAGCATCAGGATCAATCATTTTGTGTGGCCAATAATCTGCAAATCCTGTCTGAGCCTGTTCGTTATTGGACAAATGTTTGGCCAGACTAACCAAAGTAGAGGGAGGTAAAGTATAGGAAGGTGGATCATTCCAGTGTATCGGCCATGAATTTGCAACCTAAGATTCCCAATGGCACTTTCACTACTGTACAAGTAAGTAGAAAATATTTCACTGCTTAATAATTTACCAATTGCAATAGTCAAGCAACACAAACACCGAACTAATGTAAAATAAGTAACACGAGAGTAGTAAGCTTAACGTGCAAGATACCAATTGTTTTATAGAAATGCACTGGAAAGTACTACTCTCTTCACCAACCAGCAGGCAGTTATCAGCTGCTTAAGACACACACAGGGAGCACAAAACATTAACAGATGGTTTTGAAGCACATCTGTAGACCATTATGGGTAACTGTTTACAGAACATTATCATTAGTTTGTCCCTAGAACATCACATGGTATAAATAAACACTTGTCATCTACAGGACTGAATACAGATTACTTTGCAAGCAGCAGAAATTCATGGCATATAGTGTTAATCAAATCAAGGCATTCATTTTCTTTTAGAAGTAACCACAGAAAGGGAAAGAGGGAAGACGTCCAGGTGTAAGGAGCACTTGTAGTTCACTCTCTCTGTAGACCTTGCCCGAAAGTGACCCTACACTAGCTCTAGTTCAATTTATTTTTAAAATACACATGGGCTGCCACACACACAAACACACTTTGACATATCCACAAATTATTTTTTTAATCCTCGCTGTTACCAAGCTCTAAATAGCTTTCTACTTTATTTGTTCAAATGCATTAATGTTTACACAGCATATGCATAGCATCAACAGACAATAATTAAGCCCAGACAGACCGACTCTGATCCAATGGGGTTGCTCATCCATTAGAACTGCTAACCAATTACAATTGCTAATCCTCTTCCCATATTGCGGAGAGCAATCAGCTGACGTTGCTCGAGGATCTATAGTTTGTCTGGTTCTTCCAGGAACAATCAATATCAATGTTTTAACAGTCCGGGGATGTGTACTATTGGAGCCACTCCTGCTGTCCTAGTTTAACCCAATGGATTAGGCCCTTCTGTAAAATGGCAAATACTCTCTGACAAGTGACAGTTATTACAGGTTTATGTTTGTTTTTTCCGAAGTCTCAATTTTGTAGTATTGACTAATGTGATCATGTGGCTGCATACAGTTAGAATTACATGTCTATACAGCTGTATGCCATGTGTCTAGCAAGCAGTTGGAAAGGGGGGGGGTCACTAAACTTGATTTTTACTAAATGAATTTTGCTTTCCAGAAGAACCAACTTTAGGAAATGCTCCTTAATCCCTGAGCCCAACAAAAATAAACTTGTTTCACTGATTGCAATCCAAAGCTTGTTAATCGAAAAAAGAATTGAAATTTCCCTTTCACACGATCAGTGGAAAAGAAAGCAATGCATTCCAACTTTAGAAAACTCGAAATTGTTTCCTTTCTGGAACGTTTAATCAAATTCTCCCGTGGACAGAGCTTTGATACACTGAGAAGCTACAAGCTTTCACAATTAACAAGAATTTGAGCTTGATTCAATCCCACATCATACAGGAATTTGTCCAGGATTTAGCTTGTCAAGTTGCAGACGGCTCTTACCTGAAACACTTTCAGATGTACAACAAAATATACTGAACTTCGTCAGACAAACAAAAGACCATGCTACTGCTGCAGAAATCACAAGCAACAATAGGAAAATGTGGCCCCAGATCAATGCATTTTCTAGAAAAGTGGAATCTTTTGCCAAAAAAAATTGCTACATTTTCATGAATAATCTCAATCTATATTTGCAAACGGACTGTTGCCCAACAAAACATCCTGTGGTGTCAATTTACAACTTCTGTACCCTGTTGACTTGTATCAGCCACAATCCCTTAACAAAAATAACCCTACCAGCTGAAAGCATCTGCCACAAAGGCCAAGTAAGACAAAACATTGTGCACACCTACTTATCTGAGCTCAACACAAATTGGTGCATCATATCATTAGTTTAGTCTTAGATGCATTATATTAAATGAATTGCCACATTACCAGGCCAAAGACTGATAGTATGTAATTTAACCTAAATCGTGTTTTAAACATTTTTAGCTGCATTGCTTTATCCTGGTTTAGAACACTCCTTTCAAAGCCCAGTGTGCAACAAGAGAGCTGTCTGTGTTTTCTGCTATTGGTGCAGAACACAAACATTGAAGGATCAGGAGACAGAAGAAAGAAAAAGTTCAGCAATGCAAGACACATTCTATAACAGCTAAGGTTGGATAAACTACCCAGTGGAAGATCATAAAAAGAAATATTCTACATGAAATCCCCATGAAAACTCATACAGGGTCGGCAATGTGTAAAAATTACTCTTAAACTTCCACAAGGCTCCAGTAGACTGGTGCAAAATACACTTATGAAATCCAGCATCCCCCCATCTTTACAGGGAGTCACAAGCAAAATCAATGATTAAGCAGTATCCGTAATGAGCCCACACAATACTAGGAACATAATCACAAGAACTTTTATACGTGTTGTACGGGCAACAAAATGTTTATTCTTGTGCCCAAAATTTACAGTTAAATTTATCTTAGACTAGAGCATGGATAAAAGACATTCAGGGTTATACAATAAAAGTTATTATCGTTAAGATAATTTTGGGCCAACCAATCAGATGTCAGATTAAATGTTAAATAAGATCTGATTGGTTGGGGCAAAATTAGCACCATTTTTAACGATAAGAACTTTTATTGAATCTCCCTGATTGTACTACAAGAGATTTCAAGCTGTATTTTTCCAGGGGCACTCACTGCAATATCAGATGGCCAGAAACGTGCTAAATGTATCAATGTACTGTATTAAAAGGCTCTAAAACATGCCCACATCCAGGGTGCCATTTCTAATGTATAGTATTCACTCTTCTCCACCAAGTGTGATCACTTCACACAAATAGACCTTGTGTAAACATCTCTACCTAACACTCTGAAACCAAACAGGCATAATTTAGTCTTTATTCCCCATTCCCCTTTACAGATCACTGATGGAACAAACCCACCCCCCAATTGTTTCTCAACCCTAATCAGCCACAAAATAACTTTCTCCAAAAAATGTTTCTTTTCTCAACTTCTCCCCCCCCAGCCACCCCCATGCCCCTTCTCCCCCCCCCAGCACCCCCATGCCCAGCTTCTCCCCCCCCCCAGCACCCCCATGCCCAGCTTCTCCCCCCCCAGCACCCCCATGCCCAGCTTCTCCCCCCCCAGCACCCCCATGCCCAGCTTCTCCCCCCCCACCCACCCCCATGCCCTTCTCCCCCCCCCCAGCACCCCCATGCCCAGCTCTCCCCCCCCAGCACCCCCATGCCCAGCTTCTCCCCCCCCACCCACCCCCCATGCCCAGCTTCTCCCCCCCCCACCCCCATGCCCAGCTTCTCCCCCCACCGCACCCCATGCCCACTTCTCCCCCCCCACACACCCCCTTCGGACAGCTTCTCCCCCACAACACCCCATGCCAGCTCTCCCCCCCCCCCAGCACCCCCATGCCCAGCTTCTCCCCCCCCAGCACCCCCATGCCCAGCTTCTCCCCCCCCAGCACCCCCATCCCAGCTTCTCCCCCCAGCACCCCACCCCCATGCCCAGCTTCTCCCCCCCAGCACCCCCATGCCCAGCTTCTCCCCCCCCCAGCACCCCCATGCCCAGCTTCTCCCCCCCACAGCACCCCCATGCCCAGCTTCTCCCCCCCACAGCACCCCCATGCCCAGCTTCTCCCCCCCCACAGCACCCCCTTCGGACAGCTTCTCCCCCACAACACCCCCATGCCCAGCTTCTCCCCCCCACAGCACCCCCATGCCCACGTCTCCCCCCACCACCCCTGTCCCAGCTTCTCCCCCACAGCACCCCCTGCCCAGCTTCTCCCCCCACACACCCCCAGCCACTTCCCCCCCCACACACCCCCCCCAACTGCTCCCCCTTCCCCAGCTTCTCCTCACTGCTCCCCCCTTCCCCAGCTTCTCCCCACTGCTCCCCCTTCTCTCCACTGCTCCCCCTTCCCCAGCTGCTCCCCCATCCCCAGCTTCTCCCCATTTCCCACTCACCCCTCAGCAGGGAGCTCAGGCTGAAGACCCCCATCACCATCACCACGAGGCTCCTCAGCACGGCCCCCATGTCTCCGTGTTACCGTCCGAACACCCCGCTCTCCTCTCCCGCCCGCTCCATCTTGTTGTTCCCTGTGATCCGCCGCCGCTTCTCTCCCCTCCGGCTCCGGACGCGGATTGATACCGAATTTCCCTCAACGTCTTCTTCCGCCGCCGCTACACAATCGCGAGTCTTCGCGGTGAATAGACAAATCAAAACATAGGCCGAACGTAAACCGTCCGTCAGATCCGGACCCGGAAGATGAAGTTCACACCCGAGAGAGAACCCGCTCCGGGATTCCACAGGGAACTACTTTCTGTCCTTCCCCCTCCATCTCCCCGCCCACCTACATCCGGTCACTGCTGGAACTACATCCTGCGGCCTACTCTCTGTAACAGGAAGTTGGAGCCTGGGGCTGCAGTGAAGATGGTGCCCGGAATGGGATGTATGGGGAGGGAAGGAACAATTCAGATATCCGTGTAGCTATGGAGAAAACTAACAGTACAGATATAACATATTATATAGAAATGATAGGTTTATTATTTTAATATTAATAATAATAATAAAGGCTAAAACACTAATTAGTAATACTAATTTAATTAATAAGACTTGTTATTCATACCAATAAAACTAATTAATAATATTAATTAGCATTAATGAGTTAGTAATCAGCATTAGTTTTATTAGTCCTAATAATTAGTCTTAATTAACTACTCTTATTAATTAGCATTAATGAGTTTTCAATTAGCAAGACTAATAGTGCTATTTAATAAGACTAATAATGCTAATTGCTAACTCATCAATGCTATTAATAGTGGTTATTAATAAAGACTAATAGTGCTAATTAATAAGACTAATAAAACTTATTAATAATGCTAATCAATAAGACTAATAGTGCTTATTTATAAGACTAATAAAACTAATGCTAATCAATAAGACTCATTATTTATGTTAATTAATAAGACTAATTAGTAAAACTAATAGCAGTAACCAGAAATAATAATATTAATTTATAATCAAGGAGCGCAATCTATTTATGAGAACTTATATACAATGTTTATATAGAGGATGGATAATGGATCCTGTACAGTAGATTATAAGATTATTAATTCTGTAAAGAATCGTCAAGCCCGTGGCAAGCACCAATCACCCCCCCTTCATGCATTCCCCCCCGCGCACGCACCCCTTCCCCCCAATCTGGGTGGCGGTTATATGACACAGGCATATTTACAGCTTTGTATAAGTATATAGGATTAGAAGGCACCGAGGTGTTCCATGACCATTAAAACAGTGAGGGCTTTTATAGGGCACATAACTACAACGTGTCTTCTAATATCCCTTTAATTTACAGTAAGGGGTGCATTATCATATATACTAAACAAGAGTTTGCAGTCGTGGACGCTGGACCCATTTGCTCGCGCTGACCACATGAAAGGGTGCATGCATTGCACAGGAGAGGGCATTTCGCACAGGAGAGGTTGTGCCCATGGGCTAGGGGGGAAGAGTGAATGCTCCGCGGGGACGATTCTGAACAGAATGACATATGAACTGATAACATAGCTAAGCACTGACAGGAATATAAGTTGCAATGCAGGAAGGCACAGGCAATTCTTTTACTTGCAAAAAACGTGTTTATTGCTGCTTACAATTTCACTCAAAGCAGCAATAAACACGTTTTTGCAAGTATAAGAATTGCCTGTGCCTCCCTGCATTGCAACTTAAGCTAGGTACACACCAAGCGATTTTTCCTCCTGACCGACCGTTCGATACTTTCGACCGGTCAGCCAGGAGGAAGGACTGTCGGTCGCGGCAAAAGCAGCCACGTCCGACAGTTACCGCGACCGATCGTGCGGTCCATAGAGAGCCGCACGATCGGACAAGGTTTTGCACCATGTCCGATCGTCCTTTCGTCCGATTCGGACGAACGATCGGTCGGACATGGCTGTATTCGGATGCGATAATTTCGGTCCGAACTTGAACATTGAACTATCGGTCGATCGGACCGAAATATCTCATAGTGTGTACCCAGCTTTATATTCCTGTTGGATCTTTATAGCTTTGTGCGGACACGCTGCAGGGTTAGGTACATTTGAATCTGGGATTGCCTCGCTGAACAACTGTGTTGAAGTGGACATAACTAAGCACTGATTATAACGGATGACATAGACAAGCACTAATTATAACCGATGACATAGGTAACCTTTGATTATAACTGATGACATAGCTAACCTTTGATTATAACTGATGACATAGCTAAGCACTAATTATAACCGATGACATAGACAAGCACTGATTACAACCGATGACATAGCTAACCTTTGATTATAACTGACATAGCTAAGCACTAATTATAACTGATGACATAGACAAGCACTGATTATAACTGATGACATAGCTAAACACTGATTATAACTGACATAGCTAAGCACTAATTATAACTGATGACATAGACAAGCACTGATTATAACTGATAACATAGCTAAACACTGATTATAACTGATGACATAGCTAAACACTGATTATAACTAATGACATAGCTAAACACTGATTATAACTGATGACATACCTAAACACTGATTATAACTGATGACATAGCTAACCTTTGATTATAACTGACATAGATAAGCACTAAATATAACTTCTGACATAGCAAGCATGATTATAACTGATTACATAGACAAGCACTGATTATAACTGAAGACAGCTAAACGTTTCTACCTGTTCACCTAAATTTGTTTTAAGAAGAAACACCTTTTCTTGTTTTTTCTAATTACATAGAGAGATTCGAGAATGCACGTGAAATGTAATTAAAATCGTCAAATCCAACTTTTGTGAAGAAAATCAACTTTCCTTATTGTTCTGTAAACAATGTAAAGTGGAGTGAGTATTCCTTTTAATTTACAGGACTTGTATAAATGTACAGGATATTTCAACTTCCAGACCACACCTATAGGAAGTTTCTTAGCATTTTCCATTTGGCAGCTTGTCAGTAATACAGGAGGGGATGGGCCATGAGGATGTAGCCTTTTGGTGTGGGTTGAGGAGAGAGTGTGATTGCAATTCTTTGTGTAATTAAAGAATAAACAGAAATAAATCCACTCAGTGTTTTGTGAATCTACACAAATATGAATATTTTTTTTTTACTTTAAAAAACTTTCCTGCCCTTAGGACGGAATGTGAAATAAGGCATTCGGTCTCTTTAAGGGATTTAGCATAATCAACTGGCAGCAGTTAAAGTGCATAACATTTCCCAGCATAAGATGAAGATCCTATGATTATCTTAAATCTCCTGTTAGCCGTCTGCCATAGTGGTAGTGTGTGTGCTCCCGTAAGCATGTCCACCCCCAAAACATAAATTCATGTAAGTTTGATCCCCCCCAAAAAACTCAAAGGCCGTCGTAGTTTCAGATCTCAAAAATACTGTTTCCTGGAAATCCTCCCGATGTTTTCAGTATAACTGCAGTTCCCCTGAGTGGCGCATACGCCACGTAGTCAGGGTAACAATGGTCTTGAGATTTTGGGGGTGATCTAGATAGATATGAATTATCGTCTTGGTGGTGGACATGTCCTTAAAGGTCCGTACACATGTCCCAAAAAAAACCTGGGCTCAAGGAACACACACTACTACAAGGCCATTTGTCCAAAAATCACACGTGTGTATGCATTCGGTCAAGCGTCGTTCATTGATTCGCCATGGCGAATTAAGGAACGATGCTCAACCAAACACATACATACGTGCATTTCTTGCCCGAAACGTCCCTTCATCGAGTGTGCACACTCAGGTGTCGTTTGCTTTCCGAATTATCGGACACGTGTACGAGGCTTAAAGGTGTCCATATATAAGGACGATTATTATACTACTGACCGAGCAATCCCATGACATTAGACCGATCCTGCCGGAATTGCCTTTCCTGTTCTTCTTTGCATGTGATTGCAGTCACATGTTGGTTGCAAACAAGAACGCGAATGGCGGTTCCGGCAGGATCGGTCTAAAGTTGTGGGATCGCTTGGTCGTGTAAGAAGTAAAATTCCTAATGTATGGCCACTAAAGCTTCGTACAGACGTACGATTCTGTCCACGAACCAATCAACCTAACGCATTCATACTTGTGACGATGGCCGTTTCAGCCGTAATCGCGCGTGTGTAATCCACCATGGCGGGTGGTTCATTGCGGGTATCCGTCGCGGGTGGTGGACAGAATTGAACATCTGTACAAAGTTTAGGCTGTATACACATGAGCGAACTTTAGCCTGATATTCCTGCCAACACACCTACTGATCTTTAGATAACGTACGATGTGTACGAACGGTTGTTTCAGCTGATAATTGTTCTGTGTGTGGGCACTTTATTGGGCGAAACGCCATTCGGTGGGGATCATTGCCCGATCCGCTGGGCGGATCTCCAAACGAACAGCCGCTTTGGCCGATTAAGTGCCCATACACGGTACAATTATCAGCCGAAACGGTCGTTCGTACACATTGTGCGTCGCGGGTCGGCAATCGCACGTGTGTACGAACCTAAACTTTGTAGTGTTTGTCCAGCTTTCGAGAAACAGACTGTTTTTTTCAGTTTTGCTTGCATTGCTGGGATTGCAGCAACATAGAAAATGTTGGGGCTTTATTAATAAACTAGAGTGGCTCAAGAAACTTTCTTATCACTGGGAATAACTCGCCAGTACAGTTTTGCTTTTGGGACAAGGATTTACTAGACTTGGCAATTCAAATAAACAATTAGTCTTTTGTAATTCATATTAAAGCTGTTGTCCTGCTTTCTAGCTCACCTCCTGCTCCAAGTATCTCAATTACGTGCTTCTCAAAGGAGGAAATGATCACCAGGGTTTCATACTGGCTACAGTTGCTCTGTGCAGCAATAATTCAGCCATTGTTGTGCTGCCATTTTAAGCCCCCTTCCCTTGCCATATTCAAATTTAAAAGTCATCCCCAAGATTATGGTAACACTCCACTGAGCATAAAATGGAGAAGCCCTTCTTATAACAGAAGGCATCTTGCAGTCTCATGCTATATGAATAGCATTGCCCACAAAATCTAAGAAACAAGTAATTTCTTACTCCCAGGTTCCCTAGAGTAAAAGGGCGGAGATATAAAAATACTCCTGTTATAAGAAGGGTTTCTCCATGGTAAACATATAACAAGTGTATACATTTTGTCTTTTTTCTATAGAAAGATCTTTATGGGAGACAAATGAATCTGGCTTTGCTCCTGGCAGTTCCACGTAATGTGTTACCATTCCACGGAACTGAAATTCCAATATAAAACCCAATGGAATTTATTTACATTGATTTCAACACCCGATTTTCATCTTTCAACTCTAATTGGAATTTTCCATATAAAATTCTGAACGTTTCTGAACGAATAAAGCTGGGGTTGCCTACACACTTACAATGATGTCACCAATTATCTTGTACTCCTTATTTAATGCCTTTCATGACAAACTCCTTTTTAAGGAAATTTTGCTATAAAAAAACTGATTACCGTCCCCCTTTGCAGTGTAGGTTTCCCCCATGAAGACTGAAAATAAAAATATCTGTTCCTGAAATAGACAGACCCACTGAGAACATCTGCAGGGTCAGATAAGGCCGGATGGTGCTCGATGCTGCAGCCAGAACACAAGCACTGAGCTTAGTTATAGTTCCAAGGAACATTTTTATTCCTTCCCTTTGCTGTAGGGTCATTGGTTGGTTCCTCTGACTCAGCAAAAGCACCTTTTCAGGGCAGATTAAGCTTTAAATAATCGACTGGTTAAGAGATGTTAACTAAAGGCAGCGGTTTAGGGCCTGTTTCAGATGGTACTGTTTAGGGAACGCTTCATTCTGAATATTGAAAATGTCGTTCCTGCTGGCTTTAATTATCTGAATATTTTTAAGATGTCCACACACTTTACAATCTGATTGTACAATCTTTAGACAACGACAATACAACTTTCTAATACAGAGATACAGAAATATGGATCAGATGACTGAATGCCATTTAAAGGTGAACCACAGCTAATATTATAGCGGGTGCACACAAGCAGATTTTTCAGTCTGATCAGAATCTTACATGTGTAAGAGCCTTAGAAATAGAGATCTTACCTACTCATAGGTGTAGAGGTGTCAGTTGTAGATAATTACTCGGTCTTCCTGTTTCTCTGTACCCTGGTTTTTCTCGCAATTTGAATGAATGCTGCCAGGCCCTCTGCTTGCGAGAAAATGCAAGCAGAGGGGAGGGACCGGCAGTCACGTCTGTGATTGGCTGAGCGGCAGCCAATCACGGACGCGGCTGCCGGGAGTTCAGTGCGGGGGGAGGAAAGAGGGAAGGTAAGTAAGTTTTGGGCATTTTCTGATGATACTAATAGAGGGTTGGGGCTGGGGGACAGGGGGAATGTTTGGTAAAAAGGGTTTTATGGTAGGGGGAGAAGAGGGAGGGGAGAAGGGCTCCAGTACGCATGCCAAACTTTCCCGGAGGCCAGGTAGGAGGCAGAGTCCTATAAGGACTCTGCTATCCTCCTGGTGGGAGTTTTTGGGACTTTGGGGGGGACTACAGGAGATCCATATGGAGCTGGGATGTGAGGTAAGGATTAAAACACTACATGATGGGGCCAGTAGTGGGGGGGATTATAGTTTTGGGGGTGGACATGCCCTTTAAGTTTGTTTTAGAAAGATAAAAGATCAATTGAGTAATTGATTTGATAACATGAATCTAAAATATGACACACCTATTAAAAATGACAACTAATAATAAACAAAACATCCAATGAAAAAGGTCCATTTATTTCATATTGTTTTATAAAATCCAGTTTGTAATCATATAAGAGAATTGAGTTGAACTGCCGGTCCGGCCCTTCATGACAGTCCCAAGTTTTTTTATGTGGCCCCCTGTGAAATTTAATTGCCCTCTCCTGCGGTATATTGTCAAGTGTTTTGCCCAGAAACGTCCACAGTCATGGCCCCAATTTGATGGCTGTCTATTCAGATGGTAGCCAACTACTTGTGTGTAACTGGCTGTGTAGCTGCAACATTGTCACTAAGTAGCCAGTGTGAATGAATATTTGAACACGTAAACACATATGCAATATTGTGGCTGACAATTGCACGCATGTGGTCATGTGGTTGGAATGATGCACGACTGATTGGCCACATGCATGTGCTTGCTGTCCGGAGTGGCCATTCGTTGACTTTTCCTTAGCTGCACGAATCACACAAGCCTTTAGACTTGTTTGTCCAATACTGGCCTTAAAGGAGGAGACAGCAATTGGGGTCCCTAATTTTACCCTGCAAACTTCTAATGCCCCCACCATAACTCTCTTGGTCTACTGCACAGCAGTGATGCTACATTACTTTCCTGTTTTATTGTGGGTTTCTACTTTACAATAGCTCTAGTTACGTGAGGTTTGTAAATGATTATAGCATGCCTTGGATATAACCTTCATGCAAATGTCTGTGTTCCTTTAAGACAAAACCACCATGTCATGTGACTTAGATTTCGCTCATAAGGACAAATCGTATTGGATTCTTTGCCCCCTTACACGTACCCCTCTAGCAAGCTGAATAAATACGGCCTGGATATTAAAGTCCTATTTTTATCTTGTGGGGAAATAGGATTTATACAGATCTGCTCCTGGCGTACACACGCCCATAGTTATGTCTGGAAGTCTCTGTTTTTTTTTCTTTTAAGGTCGTATCCAGAAGGAAGAATCCCTAGAAGTGTGTGAGAAGTCCGCGTTGGAATATTGTTCTCAATGGCAAGTTCAAACACAAAAAAGAACAATTTAAAGTTTACTTTTGGTTTGATATTTGGAACGTTTTTTGGTTTGTTTTTTTTGGGTAGTGGTAGCGGAAGGTTCTGGAAGGTTCCGTTTTAGAAATGGGCTGTCAGGCAGGTGCAAAATTATTGGATTTTAATTAAATGTATTTTTTGTTTTTCAACTAAATATTAGGGGGTCCTTGGCATTGCTTAGGGGCTTGTAAATTAAGGGTTGTCCATGTTGTATCACACTAGTCTTGCTAGACTACAATCCCCAGCATCCCCTTAGATAAAAAAGTTGATTGAAAAAATCATCATAGCATCACCTAGGGTCTACAATGGAATGTGACATCTCACAGTTTGTTCAGGGTGGAATCCTAAGTGCAGAAACCCCAGGGTATATAAAACACATTCATTAGGAGGTTCCAGAACAGCCGGGCAATAAAATGCAAATAGCGGGGAAAATAAGGTGTTAAATGAGCATTAATTTCACAGAGGGAAAAGCCCTCAGGGATGTATTAACCCTCTGAACATTCAGCCCAGTCAGGCTTTGTAGTGGGATGCAGCTGGAATAGGGGGATTGGTTTCTCCCTCCACATAGACTCTTCCGATTCCAATTGGCAGCTTGCAACTGACCCAGGGCTCCATACCTACCCAGTATGGCCTTTCTGATGAAATGGTTGCCCACCAAGGGAGAGTGTATTCTCCATTAAATTTTTGAGCCCTATCACACAATAAAAATGTATCAGATCAATGGCAACCATACAATACCGGGATTGTACAATTGGTAATATTGCATGTTTGGAACCCATTAAAGGACATACCCAATGAACCCATTAAAGGACATATCCACCCCAAACTGAAATTTGGCCCACTGCTGGCCCCACTGGGTAGTATTGAAAAATCCTTATCTTTCAATCTCCTCCATATGGCGCTCCTTATTGGCTGTGTGAAAGTCCAGAAAAGTGAAGAGTAGGAGCCCTACTGTGTGTCATCCGGATCTGCCCCTTCCCTGTCCTCCGGAGGACTCTGGCATGTGCTGTGGAGCTCTCTTCCCCCTCCCTCCATCTGGATCCATCGGCACTGGATTTAATCTTTAATAAAATAGCCTTGCTGTAATGTAGAGGACCCACCTTCCAACCATGAACGCTAAGGTAACAAAGTGCCCAGAAATAGATTTACCAGAACTTGTTCCCTCGGCTCTAAATAGCAGCAGCCGCTGACTCTCAGCCAATCAGTTGGTCCGGCCCCTATGCTACTCTGTTCCCGGAAGTAGCAATAGAGGCTGAGGGGGGAGGTTGGGTACGTTGATTTCTGGGCACTTTTTAAACTTCAAACCATAGTATTTAGGGTTGTGGGAGTGGTCTCCTACACTACAGAAATCAACACTTCAAATGGCAGCCAGCGTCATACTTCTGTTTTGTCATAGTGACAGTTTTAGGGATTTAATTTTGACTCTTCCCAAAGATTTTGTC
This sequence comes from Hymenochirus boettgeri, assembly GCA_019447015.1. NCBI lineage: Eukaryota > Metazoa > Chordata > Amphibia > Anura > Pipidae > Hymenochirus > Hymenochirus boettgeri. The sequence continues at coordinate 19,238,193 of CM033471.1, read as the reverse complement.
TGAGTCTTCTGTTGTATTGGGGCTCTCCAGCAAGGGAATGTAAACTTTAGGCCGAGGCCACACTAAGCATGTGCAATAGCACACATACTTTTGCGTGTTGGTGCCCGCTTGCGCTGCGATCCCCGTAATTCTCGGGGATCAGAGGAATGTGAATTGCACCAAAAATGGTGATTGTGTGCGTTGTGATCAAACTGACCTCAGGCAATTGTCCCCTGTGCACCTATTGTGGCCACTCTAATTGGTCCACACTAGTGCGCACTAATGTTTACTGGTGCTTGTGGTCTCGCTTCTATAAGCCAACAGCTGTGTTAAGGGGACCATTAACTGCTGTGTAAAGGGGCCAGTGACTACTGCACAAAAGGGGCCAGTAACTGCTGTATAAAGGGGCCAGTGACTGCTGCACAAAGGGGCCAGTAACTGCTGTATAAAGGGGCCAGTGATGCTGTATAAAGGGGCCAGTGACAGCTGCACAAAGGGGCCAGTAACTGCTGTATAAAGGGGCCAGTGACAGCTGCACAAAGGGGCCAGTAACTGTGTAAAGGGGCCAGTGACTGCTGCACAAAGGGCCAGTGACTGCTGCACCAAGGGGCCAGTGACTGTTGCCAGTAACAAAAATCTGATAGATTGAACATCTTCCCTGTATGGTAGTTAACCGTACATCAACCAGACATGGGACATTCAACATGGAAGAGCCTGTCTTTATTACTGGGAGTTACACTGTGGTCAAGAAGGAACAGAGGGGCTCTAATTGGCTAAAGCTTTATACATGTGCGATCGCGATCAGGTTTATTGAAGAACGGGAGGTAAGACACAGTGCTTACCTCCCGTTTCAATCAAGTAGACATCCCCAAAGTGGATTTTTTTGATGGACATTCCATATAAACATGTTATAAATAATGAACTGAGTCTCGTACCATGGGTTGCACAGCAATCATACAGGAAACAGCAATAATCTAAGCTGCGTGCCGTCGGCTAGAATGATTTAAATGTCTTTTTTATTATGTAAATTGGAACCTCCCAAAGAATGAATACGAGAGAGATATTGTATTGCACTGAATAGCAGCAACATCAGTTCATTTAGTTATTTCCACTCCTCTTCCCAGATCAGGTTTGTTGGCTAACTAGTAATTATACTATAAGCATGTAAGCCTCGTACACACGTGCGATCGCGTGTCCCGACCCGGACGACAATGTGTCCGAACGTCGTTGTGGCCGATAATCGGCCCGTGTATGAGCCTTTATGGGCGAAAGGACGGTCGTTTGGAGATCCACCCGGTCGGTCGGCCGATAAGTGCCCATACACGGGGGGCGATTACGGCCAAACCGACGTTGCGACACATTGTGCATCGTGGGACCCTCGATCGCACGTGTGCATGAACCTTACGACATATTGGTGTTCAGTTGTAGAAATAACTCCTTGTGGCAGTCAGTGAGTGAGTACCCTATGGTGTCATATAGAGCAATAGACTATCGTAGATTATAGTTTTTACTGACTACATAGTTATGACGGATTGTACCTAGGATCGTGTTTTCCTAAAGCGATATAGAAATCTGTACCAGTGTTTACTGGTTATTGTATTCAGGAAAGAAGTATTCAACTTAAGTATTTCTGGTACTAAAATGGAACTGTGGTCTCCAAACAAGTTGATTTTAAACGAAAGGCCAGTTCCTATCTTTAAAATGAGCCGTCAACCACTTCTACGTGCTGCACAGCCCAAGATATGAAGAAATCACTCATCAGAAAGTTAGGGGGTGGGAGGTTTTGAATCTGCGGTCACATACTACTTTCTCCTTGTATCTGTGTTGGCACATGCTCAGTGCAGGAGAAAGCAGAAGAGAGATCAAGTTACAGTGACTTTAGGAGGTGGGGGAGAGGCCAGAGGGGTTTCAAGGGGACTGCAAGGGGAGGGGCCATGGGGGCCCACAACGAAAAGGAGACAAAGGGAAGAGGGATTGTCACATGGTTTCAGAGCAGGAAGTGCATCTGGTGATGCTGCTACCATATCACACATAAAAATGTAAATATCTTCAAAACTATGTAAAATAAATAATGAAAGTAAATTGCAAAAAAACAAGGGAAGCAATTCTGTCAATTTACCTAAAGTCATTTTTAGACCATAGTTACCCTTTAAATTAAGAATTTTTCTTGCATCTAAATGTAAAGGTTAGTTCATGTTTCATGTTTGTTCTCTTTTTTGCTGGAGATACCTCACCCGTATACCAGTGTCTTGGTTTAGCCTTAATAGGTTTTAATATTGTGAATGTGGCTCTGTGTGTTAACTGACATTTAAACCTATACCTGAATTTGCCAGTATATAGTATATCCACCTTAATCACATCAGCTAAATTTGCGAAAAATAAACCACAAGAGGCTAACGACTTCAAAACCAAATCCGACTTTTATGTCCTATACAAAACATCCTAAGTTCAAATAACAGTTACATAGTAATAGTGATTGGAGGTTGTATAAAGACTACGTCCATCTAGTCAACCTTTATACCCTACCCATAATGTCTGTAAACAGTTACATAGTAACATAGTATTGGGGTTTTATAAAGACATACGTCCATCTAGTCCAACCTTTATACCCTACCCATAATGTCTGTATCAACAGTTACATAGTAACATAGTATTGGAGGTTGTATAAAGACATACGTCATCTAGTCCAACCTTTATACCCTACCATAATGTCTGGTAACAAGTTACATAGTAACATAGTATTGGAGGTTGTATAAAGACTAACGTCCATCTAGTCCAACCTTTATAACCCTACCCCAAATGTCTGTAAACAGTTACATAGTAACATAGTATTGGAGGTTGTATAAAGACATACGTCCATCTAGTCCAACCTTTATACACTACCCATAATGTCTGTAAACAGTTACATAGTAACATAGTATTGGAGTTGTATAAAGACATACGTCCATCTAGTCCAACCTTATACACTACCCATAATGTCTGTCAACAGTTACATAGTAACATAGTATTGGAGTTGTATAAAGACATACGTCCATCTAGTCCAACCTTTATACCTACCCATAATGTCTGTATAACAGTTACATAGTAACATAGTATTGGAAGTTGTATAAAGACATACGTCCATCTAGTCCAACCTTTATACCCTACCATAATGTCTGTATAACAGTTACATAGTAACATAGTATTGGAGGTTGTATAAAGACATACGTCCATCTAGTCCAACCTTTATACCCTACACATAATGTCGTTATAACAGTTACATAGTAACTAGTATTGGAGGTTGATAAAGACATACGTCCATCTAGTCAACCTTATACCCTACCCATAATGTTCTGTATAACAGTTACATAGTAACATAGTATTGGAGGTGTATAAAGACATACTCCATCTAGTCCAACCTTTATACCTACCCATAATGTCTGTATAACAGTTCATAGTAACATAGTATTGGAGGTTGTATAAAGACATACGTCCATCTAGTCCACCTTATACCCTACATAATGTCTGTATAACAGTTCTATAGTAACATAGTATTGGGGTTGTATAAAGACATACGTCCATCTAGTCCAACCTTTATACCCTACCCAAAATGTCTGTATAACAGTTATATAGTAACATAGTATTGGAGGTTGTATAAGGACATCATCCATCTAGTCCAACCTTTACTACCCCATAATGTCTGATAACAGTTACAGTAACTAGTATTGGAGGTTGTATAGGACATACATCCATCGTCCAACCTTTATACCCTACCATAATGTCTGTATAACAGTTACATAGTAACATAGTATTGCAGGTTGTATAAGGACATCATCCATCTAGTCCAACCTTTATACCTACCCATAATGTCTGTATAACAGTTACATAGTAACATAGTATTGGAGGTGTATAAACAATACGTCCATCTAGTCCAACCTTTATACCCTACCATAATGTCTGTATACACAGTTACATAGTAACATAGTATTGGAGGTTGATAAAGACTACGTCCATCTGTCCAACCTTTATACCCACCCATAATGTCTGTATAACAGTTACATAGTAACATAGTATTGGAGGTTGTATAAAGACATACGTCCATCTAGTCCAACCTTTATACCCTACCCATAATGTCTGTATAACAGTTCATAGTAACATAGTATTGAGGTTGTATAAGACATACATCCATCTAGTCCAACCTTATACTACCCATAATGTCTGTATAAACAGTTACATAGTACATAGTATTGAGGTTTATAAGACATACATCCATCTAAGACCTTGTATACCTACCCAAATGTCTTAACAGTTACATGTACGTATGAGGGTTGTTGTAAATACACACATTCCTTATTGTCCAAACTTCACACATATTGTCTTAAGCCTCGAACAACTGTGATCAGCGACCGCGACTGTTGAACGTTGTTTCAGGCGATAAAGCCATACATGTACCGATTATGCGAACTTAAGTTGGAAGAGCGTGTAAAGACCCTATCCATCTAGTCCAACCTTTATACCCTACCCATAATGTCTGTATAACAGTTACATAGTAACATAGTTTGGAGGTTGTATAAAGACATACGTCCATCAGTCCAACTTTATACCTACCAATAATGTCTGTATAACAGTTACATAGTAACATAGTATTGGAGGTTGTATAAAGACATACGTCCATCTAGTCCAACCTTATACCCTACCCATAATGTCTGTATAACAGTTACATAGTAATAGTATTGGAGGTTGTATAAAGACATACATCCATCTAGTCCAACCTTATACCTACCCATAATGTCTGTATAACAGTTACATAGTAACATAGTATTGGGGTTGATAAAGACATACGTCCATCTAGTCCAACCTTTATACCCTACATAATGTCTGTATAACAGTTACATAGTAACATGTATTGGAGGTTGTATAAAGACATACGTCCATCTAGTCCAACCTTATAACCTACCCATAATGTCTGTTAAACGTTATATAGTAACATAGTATTGGAGGTAGTTGTATAAAGACCCATCCATCTAGTCCAACCTTATACCTACCCATAATGTCGTATAACAGTTACTAGTGTAACATGTATTGGAGGTTGTATAAGGACATACATCCATCTAGTCCAACCTTTACCCTACCCATAATGTCTGTATAACAGTTACATAGTAACTAGTATTGCAGGTTGTATAAGGCGACATCACCATCTAGTCCAACCTTTATACCTACCCATAATGTCTGTATAACAGTACATAGTAACATAGTATTGGAGGGTGTATAAACATACGTCCATCTAGTCAACCTTTATAACTACCCATAATGTCTGTATAACAGTACAGAACATAGTATTGGAGGTTGTATAAAGACATACGTCCATCTAGTCCAACCTTATACCTACCCATAATGTCTGTATAACAGTTACATAGTAACATAGTATTGGAGGTTGTATAAACACATACGTCCATCTAGTCCAAACTTATACCCTACCCATAATGTTGTATAACAGTTACATGTAACATAGTATTGGGTTGTATAGGACATACATCCATCTAGTCCAACCTTTATACCCTACCCATAATGTCTGTATAACAGTTACATAGTAACATAGTATGCAGGTTTATAAGGACATACATCCATCTAAGACTTTGTATACCCTACCCATACTGTCCAACAGTACATAGTATGAGAGGTTGTGTAAATACACACATCCATTTTGTCCAAACTTCACACAATTGTCTTAAGCCTCGAAACACACGTGTGATCATGGGTCCCGACCCGCGACGTGTCTGAACGTTTGTTTCAGCCGATAAAGTGCCCATACATGGACCGATTTATGGCCGAACTTAAGTTCGGACACATCGTGTATAAAAGACACGCGTTCCATCTAGTCCAATCTTATACCCATAATGTCTGTCTAACAATTACATTGTTAACATAGGAGAAAGAGGCAGAAGAGAGCAGTGAGGGACCAGAGAAGTTTAAGGTAAGATACAGGAAATCGAAAAATGTAAGTATTGGGAGGGGGGTGATTACTGGTTAGGGGTGAACATGGATGATTTTGTTTAGGGGTGAACATGCCCTTTAAAGTATCATTTGCCATCTAAAACCAGCAGTGTGACCACAGCTTTTATCCCTCGTGCTGATTCACCAATTCGCTCCCTATCACATACCGTATATAAATATTTAGGTTACGCAACACTGGCCCAGATGAACAACTGTGTGGTTTGCCAAATTCAAACAATAAAAAGCCCTTGTTTAGAGAAGCCTTAAGACCAAGCACTTCCCCATGTTAAAGAGATACAGTCAGGGCATCAAAAGCCTATGGAAGAGACTGTCCCAAAAAAAAACAACAACCCAAAAATAGGTTACTGGTATCTACCTGCCTCGTTTCATCTATGAAACAAAAACAACTTGCACACGCCTACACAGACCATGCAGAGTAGAAAGACTTTACAAGCCTATAACTTTGGATATAACAACAGCTAGAGAATCATTACTGATGTTTTTCCAATTTAAAGCACTTGAATGGAGATCACCTTTCCCCAGTATAAAAGGGTCAACTCCCCCCATACAGTGATCAAAAACAAAACCCAGGGGCGAAGACCTATCAGTTTCGGTCGTACCCATGGGTACCTTTAAAGGGGGTGATGATTTTATCGAGTATACCGTAATCCTCCAATAAAGTTAAAAAAATAATTAATGTGTGTACCTTTAAAGGGGTACAGACCCATTTTAACATCCCGTTCAGCCTCTATCGCTGCCCACCACTTACCAGGTAGGGGGTCTGCAGAAATATTACTATTGGTACAAAGTGTTGGTAACAAACAGGAGGTTACTGACCCTTTTCACCTTAAAAATCACCTTTTTATGCCTGGAAACGAACACAAGCTGACATTTTCAATTAAAGTAACGATTTATCTTTAATAAATCACCTCTCGTTATAGTCAGCTGCATTCTGAGCTTATTCTTTCCATATATCCACTCAGGGGAATTAATTCAAGAGGAATGAAGTTGAGGGGGATGGGCAGATGTATATTCGCATTTCTTTTAGTCCTATTCGAAAAAAGGTGGCGATCAATGGCACAGACTTAAAAGGGGCGACAAGCAGCACAGACTAAAAAGGTGGGCATGGCAGAAAGGGGGGCAATGGCGATGTTTGATACTATGAAAGGAGACATTCCTACAAAATTCCCCGAACAGATTAAGGTTAACGGCACTATGTCTATAATTGTACAAACAAACGGTTATTTGCGGTTTCCTCTCACCTCCCATGGCGCAGCATTCTCCAGAGGTTTCCATACTTTAGTTTTTACTTATGTTTTATTTCTAGGTTATATTTTCTTGACAGCTTTAGAGACAAAAGACGAGAGGGATGATGGGAGGGATTTTTATACCGGATTCCCTGATTGGCCCAGGGATATCCCAGTCTGATGAATGCCTGCCACTGGGGGTGACAGAATTACTGAAATTTTCAGCTGATGAAAACGGGGGGAGAAAAAGGTTTCACACATTGTAACATATACACAATAGGGAGTTGACGGCTTACAGCTAAACTCTTAAGGGGGGTACACAACAAAGGGAAGGTTGTATAAGGACATACATCCATCTAGTCCAACCTTTATACCCTACCCATAATGTCTGTATAACAGTTACATAGTAACATAGTATTGCAGGTTGTATAAGGACATACATCCATCTAAGACCTTTGTATACCCTACCCATACTGTCCAACAGTAACATAGTATGAGAGGTTGTGTAAATACACACATCCATTTTGTCCAAACTTCACACAAATTGTCTTAAGCCTCGAACACACGTGTGGTCATGGGTCCCGACCCGCGACGTGTCTGAACGTTTGTTTCAGCCGATAAAGTGCCCATACATGGACCGATTATTGGCCGAACTTAAGTTCGGACACATCGTGTATAAAAGACCCTATCCATCTAGTCCAACCTTTATACCCTACCCATAATGTCTGTATAACAGTTACATAGTAACATAGTATTGGAGGTTGTATAAAGACATACATCCATCTAGTCCAACCTTTATACGTACCCATAATGTCTGTATAACAGTTACATAGTAACATAGTATTGGAGGTTGAATAAAGACATACGTCCATCTAGTCCAACCTTTATACCCTACAAATAATGTCTGTATAACAGTTTCATAGTAACATAGTATTGGAGGTTGTATAAAGACATACGTCCATCTAGTCCAACCTTTATACCCTACCCATAATGTCTGTATAACGGTTATATAGTAACATAGTATTGGAGGTTGTATAAGGACATCCATCCATCTAGTCCAACCTTTATACTCTACCCATAATGTCTGTATAACAGTTACAGTGTAACATAGTATTGGAGGTTGTATAAGGACATACATCCATCTAGTCCAACCTTTATACCCTACCCATAATGTCTGTATAACAGTTACATAGTAACATAGTATTGCAGGTTGGAGGTTGTATAAAGACATACGTCCATCTAGTCCAACCTTTATACCCAAATAATGTCTGTATACAGTTACATAGTAACATAGTTGGGGTGTATAAAGACATACGTCCATCTAGTCCAACCTTTATACCCTACCCATAATGTCTTGTATAACGTTACATAGTAACATAGTATTGGAGGTTGTATAAAGACATACGCCATCTAGTCCAACCTTTATACCTACCCATAATGTCTGTATAACAGTTACATAGTAACATAGTATTGGAGGTTGTATAAAGACATACGTCCATCTAGTCCAACCTTTATCCCCTACCAATAATGTCTGTATAACGTTCATAGTAACATAGTATTGAGGTTGTATAAAGACATACGTCCATCTAGTCCAACCTTTATACCCTACCCATAATGTCTGTATAACGGTTTATATTAACATAGTATTGGAGGTTGTATAAGGACATCACCCATCTAGTCCACCCTTTATACCTACCCATAATGTCTGTATAACAGTTACAGTTTACATGTATTGGAGGTTGTATAAGGACATACATCCATCTAGTCCAACCTTTATACCCTACCCATAATGTCTGTATAACAGTTACATAGTAACATAGTATTGAGGTTGTATAAGGACATACTCCATCTAGTCCAACCTTTATACCTACCCATAATGTCTGTATAACAGTTACATAGTAACATAGTATGGAGGTTGTATAAAACATACGTCCATCTAGTCCAACCTTTATACCCTACCCAAATGTCTGTATAAACATTACATGTAACATAGTATTGGAGGTGTATAAGACATACGTCCATCTAGTCCAACCTTTATACCCACCCATAATGTCTGTATAACATTTACATAGTAACATAGTATTGGAGGTTTGTATAAACACATACGTCCATCTAGTCCAACCTTTATCCCTACCCATAATGTCTGTATAACAGTTACATAGTAACATAGTATTGAGGTTGTATAAGGACATACTCCATCTAGTCCACACCTTTATACCCTACCCATAATGTCGTTAACATTTACATAGTAACATAGTATTCAGGTTGTATAAAGGACATACTCCATCTAAGTCCTTTGTATACCCTACCCATACTGTCAACAGTTACATAGTAATAGAGGTTGTGTAATACAACACATCCATTTTGTCCAAACTTCACACATTTGTCTTAAGCCTCGAACACACGTGTGATCATGGGTCCCGACCCGCGACGTTCTGAACGTTTGTTCAGCCGATAAAGTGCCCATACATGGACCGATTATTGGCCGAACTTAAGTTCGGACACATCTTGTATAAAAGACCTATCCATCTAGTCCAACCTTTATACCCTACCCATATGTCTGTTATAACAGTTACATAGTAACATAGTATTGGAGTTGTATAAAGACATACGTCCATCTAGTCCAACCTTTATACCCTACAAATAAGTCTGTATACAGTTACATAGTAACATAGTATTGGAGGTTGTATAAAGACTACGTCCATCTAGTCCAACCTTTATACCCTACCCATAATGTCTGTATAACAGTTACATAGTAACTAGTATTGGAGGTTGTATAAAGACATACGTCCATCTAGTCCAACCTTTATAACCTACCCATAATGTCTGTATAACAGTTACATAGTAACAAGTATTGGAGGTTGTATAAAGACATACGTCCATCTAGTCCAACCTTTATCCCTACAAATAATGTCTGTATAACAGTTTCATAGTAACATAGTATTGGAGGTTGTAAAAGACATACGTCCATCTAGTCCAACCTTTATACCCTACCCATAATGTCTGTATAACGGTTATATAGTAACATAGTATTGGAGTTGTAAGGACATCCATCCATCTAGTCCAACCTTTATACCTACTACCATATGTCTGTATAACAGTTACGTGTAACATAGTATTGGAGGTTGTATAAGGACATCATCCATCTAGTCCAACCTTTATACCCTACCCATAATGTCTGTAACAGTTACTAGTAACATAGTATTGAGTTGTATAAGACATACATCCACTAGTCCAACCTTTATACCTACCCATAATGTCTGTATAACAGTTACATAGTAACATAGTATTGGAGGTTGTATAAACACATACGTCCATCTAGTCCAACCTTTATACCCTACCCATAATGTCTGTATAACAGTTACATAGTAACATAGTATTGCAGGTTGTATAAAGACATACGTCCATCTAGTCCAACCTTATACCCTACCCATAATGTCTGTATAACAGTTACATAGTAACATAGTATTGGAGGTTGTATAAACACATCTCCATCTAGTCCAACCTTTCCTACCCTAATGTCTGTATAACAGTTACATAGTAACATGTATTGCAGGTTGTATAAGGACATACATCCATCTAGTCCAACCTTTATACCCTACCCATAATGTCTGTATAACAGTTACATAGTAACATAGTATTGCAGGTTATATAAGGACATACATCCATCTAAGACCTTGTATACCCTACCCATACTGTCCAACAGTACATAGTATGAGAGGTTGTGTAAATACACATCCATTTTGTCCAAACTTCACACAATTGCTTAAGCCTCGAACCCACGTGTGATCATGGGTCCCGACCCGCGACGTGTCTGAACGTTTGTTTCAGCCGATAAAGTGCCCATACATGGACCGATTATTGGCCGAACTTAAGTTCGGACACATCGTGTATAAAAGACACGCGTTCCATCTAGTCCAATCTTTACCCATAATGTCTGTCTAACAATTACATTGTTAACATAGGAGAAAGAGGCAGAAGAGAGCAGTGAGGGACCAGAGAAGTTTAAGGTAAGATACAGGAAATCGAAAAATGTAAGTATTGTGGGAGGGGGGTGATTACTGTTTAGGGGTGAACATGGATGATTTTGTTTAGGGGTGAACATGCCCTTTAAAGTATCATTTGCCATCTAAAACCAGCAGTGTGACCACAGCTTTTATCCCTCGTGCTGATTCACCAATTCGCTCCCTATCACATACCGGTATATAAATATTTATGGTTTACGCAACACTGGCCCAGATGAACAACTGTGTGGTTTGCCAAATTCCAAACAATAAAAAGCCCTTGTATTAGAGAAGCCTTAAGACCAAGCACTTCCCCTGTTAAAAGGATACAGTCAGGGCATCAAAAGCCTATGGAAGAGACTGTCCCAAAAAAAACAACAACCCAAAAATAGGTTACTGGTATCTACCTGCCTCGTTTCATCTATGAAACAAAAACAACTTGCACACGCCTACACAGACCATGCGAGTAGAAAGACTTTACAAGCCTATAACTTTGGATTAACAACAGCTAGAGATATCATACTAGACTTGTTTTTCCAATTTAAAGCACTGAATGGAGATCACATTTCCCCAGTATAAAAGGGTCAACTCCCCCATACAGTGATCAAAACAAAACCCGGGCGAAGACCTATCAGTTTCGGTCGTACCCATGGGTACCTTTAAAGGGGGTGATGATTTTATCGAGTATACCGTAATCCTCCAATAAAAGTTAAAAAAATAATTAAATGTGTGTACCTTTAAAGGGGTACAGACCCATTTTAACATCCCGTTCAGCCTCTTCGCTGCCCACCACTTACCAGGTAGGGGGTCTGCAGAAATATTTACTATTTGGTACAAAGTTTTGGTAACAAACAGGAGGTTTACTGACCCTTTTCACCTTAAAAATCACCTTTTTATCTGCCTGGAAACGAACACAAGCTACATTTTCAATTAAAGTAACGATTTATTCTTTAATAAATCACCTCTCGTTATAGTCAGCTGCATTCTGAGCTTATTCTTCCATATATCCACTCAGGGGAATTAATTCAAGAGGAATGAAGTTGAGGGGGATGGGCAGATGTATATTCGCATTTCTATTTTAGTCCTTCGAAAAAGGTGGCGATCAATGGCACAGACTTAAAAGGTGGCGATCAATGGCACAGACTTAAAAAGGTGGCTATGCTAGAAATGAGTCAATTCTAGTTTGATACTATGAAAGGAGACTCTCCTACAATTCCCCTAACAAAAAAAATGGGGGAGAGTCGGCATTACATTTGCGGGACTTTGGAATTACCCCCGGCTATGATTCTCATATGGCAATCAGTTGTTTTCTTTGTTTATCTATCGGGGATTAGCTATCCCGGGATTAGCTATGTCTAGACTACTTTAGTCTTGGCATCATCACAGTTTCTTTCCCCCTATTTTATCTGGGATTGAGTAGCTACTGGGGTCTGCTTTGTCTGCTTTGATTTATTATCTGGCGATTTAGCTATGGTGTCGGTGATTTAATTTATTAAACTGGGGTTTAGCTACTGTTTGTCGGTGTTTATTATCTGGGATTATTAGCTATGGTGTCGGTTATTATTATCTGGGATTACCTATGGCTGTCGGTGGTATTTATATCGGGATTAGCTATGGGTATCAGTTGTTTATTACTGGGATTAGGCTATGGGTATAAGTGTTTATAGCTGGGATTAGCTATGGTGTCGGTTGTTGATTTCTAGGGGATTAGATATGGATCAGTTATCTAGTCTCGGGGATTGGGGATTAGCTATGGTGTCGGTTGTTTATTATCGGGGTGGCTTATGGCAAAGTTGTTTATTATCGGGGGATTAGGCTATGGGCATCAGTGTTTATAATCGGGGATTACCGCTTATGGCATCATTTGTATTAATATGGAGTAGGCTATGGCATCAGTCTATTTATCTGGGATTAGCATGTTGTCGTTTATTTATTACTTGGGATTAGCTATGGTGTCAGTTATTTTATTATCTGGATTACAGCTATGAGTTGTCGGTTATTTAATATCTGGGATAGCTATGGTATCAGTTGTTCTTATTGGGATTAGCTATGGCATCAGTGGTTTAGATCGGGGATTCGCTATGGCATCGTTATCTATTATCGAGGATTAGCTATGGGTCGGTTCTGTTTGATTCAGGGATTAGCTATGGTGGGTCGGTTTTTGATCGGGGATTAGCTATGGTGTCGGTTGTTATCGGGGATTATTAGGCTATGGTGTCGCTTGTTTAGCGGGGATTTAGCTTATGGTGTCGGTGTTTATCGGGAATTAAGCTATGCGCGTTGGTGTTATGTGGATATTAGCTATGGTGTCGGTTGTTTCTCGGGGAGTAGCTATGGCGTCGGTTTGTTTATCGGTGATGAGCATGGTGTCAGTTGTTTATCGGGGATTAGCTATGGTGTCGGTTGTTTTATCGGGGATGGTTATTGCGTTGGTTGTTGATAGGGATTAGCTATGGGGTTCGGTTTGTTTAGGGGAGTTAGCTATGGTGTCGCGTTGTTTGTCGGGGACGGATTAGTTGTGGGTTGTCGGTTGGTTTATCGGTCAGGGATTTGTTATGGCGCGGTTTTGTTTATCATCAGGGATTATCTATGGCATAATTGTTATATCGGGGATTATCTATGGCGGCGGTTGGGTATTAGGGTGATGTTATTATCGTGGGATATTCTTGGCAGGTGATTGCTTATTATCAGGGATTAGCTATGCGTCGCTTTTGTTATCATCGGGGATTATCTATGGCGTTGATGTTACACGAGGATTATCTATGGCGTGATGTTTATTAATCGGGGATTTTATCTATGGCGTTGAATTGTTATATCGGGGATTAGTTATGGCCGTGGTTGTTTATCGGGGATTAGTTATGGCGTCGGTTGTTTATTGGGGATAGGCTATGTTGTAGGTTGTTATCGGGGATTAGTTAGGGGTCGGTTGTTTATTGGGGATTAGCTATTGTTGTCGGTTTTTATCGGGGATTAGGTATGGCGTTTGTTTTTTTTTCGGGGAGTAGTTATGGCGTTGGTTGTTATCGGGGATTAGTTATGGCGTCGGTTGTTTATTGGGATTAGCTGGGTTAGGATGTCGGTGTTATAGTCGGGAGTAGCTATGGTCATTCATTATTATTCCTATCCTTGGGTATGTTTCTAATTTACAATATAAGGAAATAAAAGAGGTTTTTTCTTTACAGTTGAAGTTTATCGACCTAACAAAACTTGGCTTGCGACTCTCTCCTCCTCCCTTTCTCCATTAAGGGCTCTTGGGATGATTCTCCGACCTCCAGAGGGATATGAAGGGATTTGTTTTAGAAAATGACCTGCCACATCCTTTCCTGGTAAGGGGAAACAATTTGCACCTGAATTGAATTGGTCTCTCAGGTCCCCTACACCCATGTGGGAGGGTGTCCTTCGTGTGCAGTGACTCTGATGGTTATAAGTTTGGTTTAGGTCCACACCCGTGTACGAGGATATTGGACGACATCGACTGGTACCAGTTCTTCTGTCTCTGGGAAAAGCTCCCCATGTCCATGAAACAGTGGCAGAGCTGGTCGGCATCGAGGAAGGTTCTGGCACGTTCAGTAAAATGGCAAAAATAGTTGCCAAAAATGAGCGTCAGCAACCGTCAGATAGCAATTACACAGAAGGTAATGGGATAGTGAACGTGTTGTTTGATTCTACTTACTGGGGGATGTACAAGAACAAGATTGGTGAAGGAAGAGAGGGATGTTAGTGAAAGGGGCTGTTATTTCTCCAGTTGAACTTTAATTCTCCTTTAAATGTTGACCCCAAATAATTTCCTCTTGTTTCTCCCTAAAGCCCTTGATGAAAAGAAAAATGGTTTAAATTGGAATACAGTTGAGCGAAATTTGAGAAGGTGGCAAATATCTTTAAGCAGTTTTCGTGGTCAGTGAAGTTTCGTTCCATTTACCAATACTATGCCTTGGACTGGGGAACCCTTAATGGCTACTTAATCTCAGCCTAGGAGTCAGATCTTGATTGTGATTGGTATTTAAGTTTATATCTCATATACAACAGTTCACCGGTACACTGTCACGGTCGTGTTATTGGATATAAATTCATTGTGATTGGTTATTCAGTTCAATATTCTCTGTATAACACAGTTCCATAAACCTGTCATGGTCCTGGTCTAGGGATATAAAATTCATTGTGATTGGTTATTTCAGTTTCTATTGCCCTGTATAACAGTCTCAAAAACTGGTCACTGGTCTTGTTATTGGATATAAATTCATTGTGATTGGTTATTTCCGTCTATTCTCTGTTACACAGTTCCTAAACTGCACTCACTGGTCTTGTTATTGGATATAAATTCATTGTGATTGTTATTTCCGCTTCTCATCCTTTATTCTCTGTGTACACAGTTCCCTAAACTGTCACGGTCCTTGTTATGGAGATATAAATTTCAGTGATTGGTTTTCCGGTCTATTCTCTGTATACACAGTTCCATACAACTGTCAATGGTCTTTTTGGATAAAAATTCATGTGATTGGTTATTTCCGTTCTTATCTCTTATACACAGTCCCAAACTGTCTACGGTCTTGTTATTGGATATAAATCATTGTGATGGTGATTTCCTTCTATTATTCCTCTGTTTACACAGTTCCAACAACTTCATGGTCTTGTTTATTGGATATTAAATTCATTGTGATGGTTTTATTTCAGTCTATCTGTTCCACAGTTCCATAAACTGTCCTGGTCTTGTTATTGGATATAAATCATTGTGATTGGTTTTTCTGTTATATTCTCTTGTATACACAGTTCCATAAAACTGTACTGGTCTGTTTATTTGGATATAAATTCATTGTGATTGGTTTATTCCGTTTTCTTGTCTCCGTTAACAGTTCCATAACTGTCACTGGTCTTGTTATTGGAATTAAAGTCATTGTGATTGGTTATTTCCGTTCTATCGTGTATACAACGTTCATAACTGTCACTGTCTTGTTATGTGGATTATAATCATTGTGATTGGTTATTTCCTCTATTCTCGTATACACAGTTTCTCATAAACTGTCACTGGTCTTTTGGATATAAATCATTGTGAATTGGTATTTCCGTTCTATTCTCTGTTACACAGTTCCATAAACTGTCACTGTTTGTTTATTGGATATAAATTCTGTTGTGATTGGTTATTTCCGTTCGTATTTCTCGTATAACACAGATCCCTAAACTGTCACTGGTCTGGTTTATGATATAAATTCATGTGATTGTTCTTTCCGTTCTATTCTCTGTGTAAACACAGTTCCATAAACTGTCACTGGTCTTGTTTGGATATAATTCATTGTATGATTGGTTATTTCCGTTCTATTTCTCTGTGTACACAGTTCCATAACGTCACTGGATCTTGTTATGTGGATATAAAATCATTGTGATTGGTTATTTCCGTTCATATCTCTGTGACACAGTTCCATAAACTGGCACTCACTGGTCTAGTGGATATAAATCTTTGATTGGGTTATTTCCGTTCTATTCTTCTGTATACCGTTTCACATAAACTGGTCACGGTTCTTGTTTTGGATTAAATTCCTTGTGATTGGTTTATTTCCCGTTCTATTCTCTGTATACCAGTTCCCTAAACTGTCACTGGTCTTGTTATTGGATATAAAATTCATTGTGATTGGGTATTTTCCGTCTATTCTCTGTATACACGTTTCCATAACTGCACTGGTTCTTGTATGATATAAATTCATTGTGATTGGTTATTTCCATTCTATTCTCTGTATAACAAGTCCCTAACTGTCATCTGGTCCTTGTTATTGGATATAAATTCATTGTGCTTGGTTATTTCCTTTACTTCTCTGTAACACAGTTCCCTAAACTGTCACTGGTTGTTATTGGAACTAAATTCATTGTGATTGGTTATTTTCCGTGTCTACTTCTCTGTTAACACAGTTCCCTAAACTGTCCTGTTCTTGTTATTGGATAAAATTCATTGTGATTGGTGATTTCCGTTCGTATTCTCCGTATTACACAGTTCCATAAACTGTCACTTGTCTTGTTATTGGATATAAAATTCATTGGATGGTTATTTCCTTCTATTCTCCGTATACACAGTTCCATAAACTGTCACTGGTCTTGTTTTGGATATAAATTCCATTGTGATTGGTTATTTTCCTTCATTCTCGTGCATACACAGTTCCATAAACGTGGCACTGGTCTTGTTTCATGGATATAAATTCATGTGATTGGTTTTTCCGTTCATTCTCGATACACGTTCCATAAACTGTTCACTGGTCTTGTTATTGGATATAATTCATTGTGATTGGTTTATTTCCGTTCTATCTCTGTATACACAGTTCCATAAACTGTCACTGGTCTTGTTATTGGATGATAAATTCATTGTGATTGGTTATTTCCGTTCTATCTCTGTATCACAGTTCCCTAAACTGTCACTGGTCTTGTTATTGGATATAAATTCATTGTGATTGGTTATTTCCGTTCTATTTCTGTATACACAGTCCCTAAACTGTCACGGTCTTGTTGTTGGATATAATTCATTGTGATTGGTTATTTCTGTTCTATTCTCTGTATACACAGTTCCATAAATGTCACTGGTCTTGTTATTGGATATAATTCATGTGATTGGTTATTTCTGTTTCTATTCTCTGTATACACAGTTCATAAACTGTCACTGGTCTTGTATTGGATATAAATTCATGTGTGATGGTTATTTCCGTTCTATTCTCTGTATACACCAGTTCCTAAACTGTCACTGGTTTGTATGGATATAAATTCATTGTGATTGGTTATTTCCGTTCTATTCTCTGTGTACACGTCCGGAACTGTCACTGGTCTTGTTGTTGATATAAATTCATTGTGATGGTTATTTTCGTTTTATTCTCTGTATACACAGTTCCCTAAACTGTCACGGTATTGGATTGGATATAAATTCATTGTGATTGGTTATTTCCATTCTATTCTCTGTATACACAGTTCCCTAAACTGTCACTGGTCTGTGGTATGGATATAAATTCATTGTGATTGGTTATTTCCGTTCTATTCTCTGTGACACAGTTCCATAAACTGGCACTGGTCTTGTTATGGATATAAATTCATGTGATTGGTTATTTCCGTTCTACTCTGTATACCAGTTCCCTAAACTGTCAACTGTCTTTGTTATTGGATATAAATTTCATTGTGATGGTTATTTCCGTTCTATTCTCTGTGTACAACAGTTCCCTAAACTGTCACTGGTCTTGTTATTGGATATAAATTCATTGTGATTGGTTATTTCCGTTCTATTCTCTGTATACACGTTCCCTAAACTGTCACTGGTTTGTTATTGGATTATAAATTATTGTGATTGGTTTATTTCCGTTCTATTCTCTGTATACACAGTCTAAACTGTCACTGGTCTTGTTATTGGATATAAATTCATTGTGATTGGTTATTTCCGTTCTATTCTCCGTTATACACAGTTCCCTAAACGTCACTGTCTTGTTATTGGTTATAAAAAATCATGTTGATTGGTTATTTCCTTCTATTTCTGTATTACACAGTTTCATAAACTGTCACTGGTCTTGTTATTGGATTATTAAATTCATTTTTGTGATTGGTTATTTCAGTCTATTCTCTGTATAAACAGTTCCCTCAAACTGTCAGTGGTCTTGTTATTGGATAAAATTCATTGTGATTGGTTATTTCCGTTCTATTCTCGGTATACACAGTTCCCTAAACTGTCACTGGTCCTTGTTATTGGATCTAAATGTCATGGTGATTGGTTATTTCCGTTCTATTCTCTGTATAACCAGTCCATTAAACTGTCACTGGTCTTGATGGATATAAATTCATTGTGATGGGTTATTTCTGTTCTATTCTCTGTATACACCAGTTCCCTAAACATGTCACTGGGTCTTGTTATTGGATTTAAATTCATTGTGATTGGTTATTTCTGTTCTATTCTCTGTATACACAGTTCCCTAAACTGGTCACTGGTTTGTTATTGATTAAATTCATTGTTGATTGGTTATTTCCATTTCTATTCTCTGTATACACAGTTCACATAAAGACTGTCACTGGTCTTGTTATTGGAATATAAATTCATTGTGATGGTTATTTCCATTCATTCTCTGTATACACAGTTCCATAAATGTCACTGGTCTTGTATTGGATATAAATTCATTGTGATTGGTTATTTTCCGTTCTATTTCTCTGTATAAACAGTTCCCTAAACTGTCACTGGTCTTGTTATGGATATAAATTCATTGTTGATTGGGTTATTTCCATTCTATTCTCTGAGATCACAGTTCCAAAAAATGTCCCTGGTCTGTGATTGGATATAAATTCATTGTGATTGGTATTTCCTTCTATTCTCTGTATACACAGTTCCCTAAACTGTCACTGGTCTTGTTATTCGATATAAATTCATTGTGATGTGGTATTTCCATTCTATTTCTGTATACACAGTTCCATAAACTGTCAATGGTCTTGTTATTGGATATAATCATTGTGATTGGTTATTTCGTTCGATTCTCTGTATACACAGTTCCCATAAACTGTCACTGGTCTTGTTATTTGATATAAATTCATTGTGATTGGTTATTACGTTCTATATTTCTCTGTATACACGTTCCATAAACTGTCACTGGTCTTGTTATTGGATATAAATTCATTCTGATTGGTTATTTCTGTTCTATTCTCTGTATACACAGTTCCATAAACTGTCAATGGTCGTGTATTGGATATAAATTCATTGTGATTGGTTATTTCCGTTAGTCTCTGTATACACAGTTCCATAAAACTGTCACTGGTCTTGTTAGGATATAAATTCATGTGATTGGTTATTTTCCGTTATTTCTCTGTATACACAGTTCCATAAACTGTCACTCGGTCTTGTATTGGATATAATTCATTGTGATGGTTATTTCCGCTTATTCTCTGTATACACAGTTCCATAAACTGTCACTGGTCTTGTTATTGGATATAAATTCATTGTGATGGGTTATTTCTGGCTATTCTCGTATACACAGTTCCTAACTGTCACTGGTCTTGTTATTGGATTAAATTCATTGTGATTGGTTATTTCCATTCTATTCTCTGTATACACAGTTCCATTAAACTGTCACTGGTCTTGTTATTGGATATAAATTCATTGTGATTGGTTATTTCCGTTTTCTCTAGTATACACAGTCCCTAAACTGTCACTGGTCTGTTTATTGGATATAAATTCATGTGATTGGTTATTTCCGTTCTATTCTGTATACACGTTCCCTAAACTTGTCACTGGTCTTGTTATTGGATATAAATTCTTGTGATGGTTATTCCGTTCTATTCTCTGTGTACACAGTTCCCTAAAACTGTCACTGGTTTTGTATTGGATTAAATTCTATTGTGATGGTTATTTCCGTTCTATTCTCTGTAACACCAGTTTCCTAAACTGTCCACTGGTCTGTTATTGGATATAATTCATTGTGATTGGTTATTTCTGTTCTTTCTGTATACACAGTTCCATAAACTGTCACTGGTCTGTTATTGGATATAAATTCATTGTGATTGGTTATTTCCGTTCTATTCTCTGTATACCAGTTCCCAACTGTCACGGTCTTGTTATGTGGATTAAATTAAATGTGATTGGTATTTCCGTTTCTATTCTGTAGATACAGTTCCCTAAACTGTCACTGGTTGTTATGGATTATAAATTTCATTGTGATTGGTTTATTCCATCTATTCTCTGTATACACAGTTCCATAAACTGTCACTGGTCTTGTATTGGATTAAATTCATTGTGATCGGTTAGTTTCCTTTCTATTCTGTATACACAGTTCCATAACTGTCCACTGGTCTTGTTATTGGATATAAATTCATGTGATTGGTTATTTCCGTTTATTCTCTGTATACACGTTCCATAAACTGTCACTGGTCTTGGTTATTGGATAAAATTCATTGGGATTGGTTATTTAGTCTATCTCGTCATACCAAGTTCCCTAAACTGTCACTGGTCTGTTATTGAAATTGAAATTTGTTGTGATTTTAAGTTTTTTTTAAATTATTTTGTCATAGATTTTTCCCAGCCTCGTTCTTCTGGATTCAATCAGTGAGTTCCATTAAAGGATCTAACAAAGCGAAATATGCTGCAGTCTGCGGGCAGCTGCAGTCCCTCCAGCAGTCGGCCGCTACGTACGCAGGTGAGGCTGTGGGGAAGGAACTGCGCCACCCATGTAATTTACTGGTAATAATTAGAATTGGGTAAAGGGTAACCACGTTCTATGTTCAGGTATGGTAACCTGTTTCAGTAACGCCTGGTTGGCACAATATGGGCTGTTACTTTCCAGTTCCAAAGCGTCTTACCTTTGGCGTTCAGAGGGAACTGTGCGATCTGGTCCGCGTAGACTTGCTGAACGCCCAGAGGGCGAGGGCTTTACAATGCGGATTCGTTAACCGTCTCGGTGTTGGCAAGAGGTATATCACGACGTGGAAACTGCCTTGAAAAATGCGGTGCCCTTTAAGAGGTAAGTGACCTATTTATGATGTCATAGAAGTTATAGACAGGCGCAGAGATAAATGGCAGGTTGCTATAGACAGTTGATCTAGAGACCATTCAACAATATGTTTTACAGAACACAAAAATAAATACAATCGAACTGAATCATGAGATAATTTTTAGTATTGCCGGGGGTCTGGTAATCTCACAGCGATGTATACCCACAGAAGAAGGTTTCCCAGCATGACCTGGAACCATTGACGTCTTGTAGTTAAAGGCTGCTAAATAATGGTTTGCTAGAATACTGAATGAGCTTTGGTACAGTTAGAAATGGCTGGAGGAGTGATTAAATCCCTATCGGTTTTTATTGGTCATTCTATAAGTGCGCTGATGATGTAAAAAAGGGAAAATCAATAGGAGCCACATACGCATTACTGTAATTAACAGTTGCACAATCCAGATTGTTGTTTGTTGGTTAAATATCAACACAATTAACATATAGAGAGGTGTCCTTTCTTAGACAACGCAGCTGGATAATTGCTTTGTGGTAACTAAAGCTCAAATATAATATTACAATACAACATTCTGCTTGACTCTGGCTAACCCAAACTCTTCCATTTCCCATTCAGTGTCCGCAGGGCGGTGGATGAGACGAGGAGGCAGCTGGAGCGACAGGGCAGCTCGTGCATTTGGATGCCGGGCAGGAAGGGACTGACCGAAGAGAGAAGAGCAGCAGAACTCATTGTGAAGAGGCCAGAAGACTTTTAAAAGAAGATCTGGCCACCATTGGGAATCCAATGGAATCCAGATTCTAGTTTGGATCTTCATTAGATTCACAGGTGGTTCTGGGTAACTCTGCCCGTGGGTATCAGACTGACTGAGAAGGAATTATTTCATCAAGTATGATCCAAATGTGGTCTCTACCATGGGATCACAGGAGTAAGACATGAATGAGATCCTCCTTGCATGAAAATTGTGTGACAGAAAACGTAGAGACCCACAAACTACAGACAAATCAGATGAATGAAAGAGAAGATGTCAATCAGCTATAGAAATGTGGGCGGGATCCCGCTATTGCAGTAGGGGTGGAGGATTCCATCTGGATGTTCCTGCCTGAAGGCCAATCAGAAAGTCTGATGAAGGTAAAAGAAGAACCTGTAGGGACAAAACAATTAAATGCCTCCAGGAGCCGAAACTAAGTGAGGGTACAAGGAGGAACACAGCTCAACCCTGGACAGAAGAGACTCTTATCAAAACGGTAACATGAGGTGGAAGAGTTTCCATCCATGATTATGGATCTAGATGAAGCGTTTCCTCCTGTACCTTTAATAACAAGTGATAACCTTGCAAAGACATTGACCAACCCTGAGACTGGATGTTTAACCAGCAAGAAGATTTGCATTCAACGGAGAACCATCACATCGGAGGTTAGCCCGGGGCAAACACTGAGCGTGGAATGTAACTCTGATAAACTCCCCAAAATGAAGAGGAATTCCATCCATGATCATCGATATTGATTGAAAACCTTTTAATTAGCGAAGCTTTGAGACCACTGTAGGCAAAGACCCGTGTGTGTAAAGGACTGCCCCTAAAGAAGTGTCCCTTTTAAAGAGCAGATCTGAACGGGCCAAATCTCTATTGACCTCACCAACTGTCCTACAACTGTATCACACAATGGTTTTCTCATCATAAGAAACTCAAATCTTCTCAAGTATTAATTTGGTGGAGAAGGATGTTGGAAATGATAATTAGTGAAAACGTTTTCCGAGATCTAAATATTAACCGTGTGATCTACAGGTCGATCAGAATGCCGAGCTTCATCGAGAGTTTTTGAAGACAGTTTCCAGCTAGATACCCAGACTGATAAACTCATACAGCAGATATGGTGGAGGGACTAAGAGGGTTCCGGGACAGGGAGCAGGGAAGCTGGAAGACACTAAGAAGGAAGCACCATTGGTATTTTAAAGTTGGAAATAAAGTTGTCATCATCAACTCCAAGACACCAAACTAAATGAGCACTGACAACGAGGAAAGTAAAACAAAATCCTCCCGGTTGAAGACAGTTACTACTTGAAGTCCAGAATTGTCCGCCTTTGCTAAATCTGCCGCAAATCGAGAGATCTCTCTCACGATACCCAACATCCAAAGTTTTTCCAAGCGTACCCCACACGGCTAAAGAGGAAGAGAAACGGAATTACTTCAAATCACCCAATCCCATCAACTGGGGCTCAGGTCTCTGTCAACATCCAAGAAGAACAAGGACGGAACAGTTGGTGGAGACAAGTCTAAATTGAGTGATAGTTTCTTGTTCGATAGCGTTATGAGGACGTAGACGTTGGTCTAGAACAGAAGCACCCACAATACCTATAGACGTTCCCGGCAGATGTCTGCCAGAACGTTGTACCTGTTCTACCACGGATACAAGCGTCTGGATTAATGCAGATTCTAGGTACAAAATCAATCCATTAAGTGCAATGATGCATCTATTACCTTCTCCAGCTCGATTCATTTCAGGATTATTGAAGTGTGGATAATGTAGAACTCCCTTCAACAATGGGCCGAGTCATGGCTACAACAAGTCTCCATAATCCCAGTGAGGAGTGAATAACCATGTACCTTCAAGAGCCCAAAGGGTGGATGGAAAGAATAAGTCTATTAGAATGGTTGACGCTTCATTCAATGAGTCCAGGAATTCAGGATGCTCAGATCATGCCTCAGTCCTCCAATCAATCAACTTTCCTCAAAACTAAAAACACAAGTACAAAAGGACCCGATGAAAGTAAAACACTTCATGACAAGCTTGATGTTCATAAAGGATGTTTGAGCTCTAAGAAGGACTGGAACACTTTTCTAGATAACTGTAGTGGGATGTCATTCCAGGACCCAGCAGATTTCTCATTCCCAGTCAAGCAGTAGAAACGAACTTTTCCTTCCAAATCCACCAACAAACTCTGCAGCAACCAAGTCTTCTACCAACTCTGGTACCAACAGCAAAAAGAACAGTATCCAAAGGGATTCCACACCTCCAGGGATTAGAATGAACTGACAGAGGTGGCAAGCTGAAGACCATGACCTGGAGTCAGGTGGTTTCGGCGCTGAATGCGCTAGAGACTCTCTGTGATAGAATGAGGGTTTCACTTGCTGCAGCTCTCCCAGGATGCCCCTTGTTTCCATCCATATCCGATGGATTTGGCATTATCGAGTGGCCAGTGACCAAACTATGTTTCAGACCTTTTTGAGAGAATGGAAAACTCAGAGTAGATTTGCCATCTCCCTGGCCTGTGAGCAAAGGAGAAACGGACGTTCTCACAAGGTGTGTATGGTGGCCGGTTCAGACAAGGTGAGTGGTTCTTGTGGATATTCTATACCTGCTGATCTTCCTGTGATGTTCCCCAGCCTGGACCGGCTTGTATTAATACAATTGGGCCTATGCAATAATTAGCCTCTAATCGTTTTTATCTATAGTGAGATCCCACAGCGCCCTGGTGAAGAGGATGTTTGCCTATAAGGACATGGCGATGTTTGTGGTTGGTTGGCGGCTGTGTTGGGGGGGAAAGGACACCTATTACCTTTCCTTGCAAAGAAAAACAAGATCGTCCGGTAAGCAAGTTTTATTTATTACCCACTGAATTGCTAACAAATACAAATCTAAATCCTGCAGCATTAATGTTAGTTAATGTGATCGATTGATCAAACGAGTATCTCTAGACGGGTCCCCTATCTCATAACCAGAATAGACATTAACCTATTATATATCGGACCAGCAGATGGCAGAAGCGCCAGTGTGAACATGTAAATCTGTTACCTTTTTAAAGGTTCATTAATCTTTCCACTTTATTTTCTTCGATCCCCATTGTGCTGAGATCAATGGATCCCAAACATTGGTCTCAAGAGATGTGAATGGGAGTTGAGGGTGTGGTGCTGGCCATACTCAAGATTGGAGAGATCTTACTACAATTCAAGAAACAATTACCGTGAACTGTGTGTTATTAAAGGGCATGTCCACCCTTAAACACAAAAACTGTTTACTGATCATCTATTTGCCCCTAACTCCAATGCTATTTTTAGCATTTTATTCCCCTGCTCAACAAGCTTTTATTTGCTTGAGCATGTGCAGAGGTGGCAGCCGGTGAAACAGCAGTCAATCATTGGTTGTGATGTCAGTTGTTACAGCCTTGATTGACAGCATGAGGGAGGGGCGAGTTACTCTGCCAGAATGGGGACAATAATGATCCCTAACTATCTGCTTAGTATGCAGGTGATAATGTGGGAATATGAGTGGGGGCAGGTAACTGACAAGTGACCAGTTTAGTTCCCTGTACAAATTGCTATTAACGATCATTTCTAGAACATAATTAACCTGCAGTACATTGCAATCATCTGTGGTCTGTAAGTTGAGAGGTGCCAATTGATGATATAAAATCGTATAATTGCACTGTCCCTTTAGAGATCTGCCTCCAGCCTGGCCTCCTCCTCCATTGGACCCAACCTGTCGTCAAGGATCGACATGGCACGCTCAGTCCACCCTACAAGCAGATCCACACAGAGGATGGACAGCGCTCGATTATCATGTACAACTTTATCGAGCAGTTTTAAGGTTTCTGCTCCTGTTCTTGTCAAGTGTCTGTCACCGGTCATTTCGAGGATCCCCAGGTTCGGATATTTCTAATATACAGGGAATATATATTGCATGTAAAAAGAATTATTAACATTTTCCTCTTTCCATGAACTCTTATGATTTTCATCACTGTCAGCTTGCTCAGGCAGAGTCCGTAGGAGGTATACATCACACAGCGGACAGAGACCATAATGAGCATGTGCAGCTCAGAGAATACAGATGCCCAATACACTCAAGGGAATACATTCAAGGTTAATCGATGATAAAAACATGATATAAACAGGCGACAGCGTAATACAAATAGGTTATGATAAAAATACAGTTAAATTCTACACTGTCCATATTTTACCTGTGCCCCTGCTATCATTATATTGAGCATGTGCAGATTCAACATATCTTTCTTTTCTTTCTCCTTTAAACTCTTCAAAGTGTATGATATTATGGGAGGATCACCCCATGTATAAGACATAGTCCATCTAGTCCAAACCTTTATACCCTACCCATAATGTCTGTAAACAGTTAATAGTAACAAAGTATTGAGGTTGTATAAAGACATACGTCCGTCTAGTCCAACCTTAATACCCTACCCCATAATGTCTGTATAACAGTACATAGTAACATAGTATTGGATGTTGTATAAAGACATACGTCCATCTAGTCCGACCTTTATACCCTACCCATAATGTCTGTATAACAGTTACATAGTAACATAGAGTGGAGGTTGTATAAAGATATACGTCCATCTAGTCCAACCTTTATACACTACCCATAATGTCTGTCTAACAGTTACATAGTAACAACATACAGTATTGGAGGTTTGTATAAAGACATACGTCCATCTAGTCCACCTTTATACCCTACCCATAATGTCTGTATACAGTTACTAGTCTAACACAGTATGGAGGTTGTTATAAAGACATACGTCCATCTAGTCCAACATTTAACCCTACCCATAATGTTGTATAACAGTTATAGTAACATAGTATTGGAGGTTGTATAAAGACATACGTCCATCTAGTCCAACCCTTATCCCTAACCATAATGTCTGTATAACAGTTACAATAGTAAACATAGTATTGGAGGTTGTATAAGAACTACGGCATCTAGTCCAACCTTTATACCCTACCCATAATGTCTGTATAACAGTTACATAGTAACATAGTATGGAGGTTGTATAAAGGACATACGCCGTCTAGTCCAACCTTTATACCCTACCCATAATGTGTATAACAGTTACATAGTAACATGTATTGGAGGTTGTATAAAGACATACGTCCATCTAGTCCAACCTTTATACTTACCCATAATGTCGTATAACCGTTACATAGTAACATGTATTGGAGGTTGTATAAAGACATACGTCCATCTAGTCCACCCTTATACCTACCCATAATGTCTGTATAACGGTTACATATTAACATAGCATGGTGGTTGTATAAAGACAACGTCCATCTAGTCCGACCTTTTACCCTACCCATAATGTCTGTATAACAGTTACATAGTAACATAGTATTGGAGGTTGTATAAAGACATACATCCATCTAGTCCAACCTTTATACCCTACCTAATGTCTACCTACAATGCCTACATAATGTCTGTATAATAGTTACATAGTAACATAGTATTGGAGGTTGTATAAAGACATACGTCCATCTAGTCCAACTTTTATACCCTACCCTAAATGTTGTATAAACAGTTACATAGTAACATAGTATTGGAGGTTGTATAAAGACATACGTCATCTAGTCAACCTTTATACCCTACCCATAATGTCTGTATAACAGTTACATAGTAACATAGTATTGGAGGTTGTATAAAGACATACGTCTATCTAGTCCAACCTATACCCTACCCATAATGTCTGTATAACAGTTACACAGTAACATAGTAGTGGAGGTTGTATAAAGACCTACGTCCATCTAGTCCAACCTTTATACCCTACCCATAATGTTGTATAACAGTTACATAGTAACATAGTATTGGAGTTGTATAAAGACAATAGTCCATCTAGTCCAAACTTATACCCTACCATAATGTCTGATAACAGTTAATAGTAACATAGTATGGAGGTTGTATAAAGACATACATCCATCTAGCAGCCTTTATACCCTACCCATAATGTCTATAAACAGTTACATAGTACATAGTATTGGAGGTTTGTATAAAGACATACGGCCATCTAGTCCAACCTTTATAACCTACCCAATGTCTGTAAACAGTTACATAGTAACATGTATTGGAGGTTGTATAAAGACATACGTCCATCTAGTCCAACCTTTATACCCTACCCATAATGTCTGTAACAGTTACACAGTAACATAGTATTGGGGTTGTATAAAGACATACGTCCATCTAGTCCAACTTTATACCCTACCATAATGTCTGTATAAAGTACATAGTAACATAGTATGGAGGTTGTATAAGACATACGTACCATCTAGTCCAACTTTCATACCACCATAATGTCGTATAACAGTGACATAGTAACATAGTATGGAGGTTGTATAAAGACATACATCCATCTAGTCCACCTTTATACCCTACCCATAATGTCTATAAACAGTTACATAGTAACATAGGTTGGAGGTTGTATAAGACATACGGCCATCTAGTCCAACCTTTATACCCTACCCATAATGTCTGTATAACAGTTACATAGTAACATAGTATTGGAGGTTTATAAAGACATACGTCATCTAGTCCAACCTTATACCCTACCCTAATGTCTGTATAACAGTTACATAGTAACATAGTATTGGAGGTTGTTAAAGACATACGTCCACCTAGTCCAACCTTTATACACTACCCATATGTCTGTATAACAGTTACATAGTAACATAGTATTGGAGGTTGTAAAAGACATACGTCCATCTAGTCCAAACCTTTATACCCTACCCATAATGTCTGTATAACAGTTACACAGTAACATAGTATTGGAGGTTGTATAAAGACGTAACGTCCATCTAATCCAACCTGTATACCCTACCATAATGTCTGTATAACAGTTACATAGTAACATAGTATTGGAGGTTGTATAAGAAATACCTCCATCTAGTCCAACTTTATACCCTAACCATAATGTCTGATAACGTTACATAGTAACATAGTATTGGAGGTTGTATAAAGACATACATCCATCTAGGCCAACCTTTATACCCTACCCATAATGTCTGTATAACAGTTACATAGTAACATAGTATTGAGGGTGTATAAAGACATAAGTCCATCTAGTAACCTGTATACCCTACCCATAATGTCTGTATAACAGTTACATAGTAACATAGTATGGAGGTGTTAAAGAAATACGTCCATCTAGTCCAACCTTTATACCCTACACATAATGTCTGTATAACAGTTACATAGTAACATAGTATTGGAGGTTGTATAAAGACATACGTCCATCTAGTCCAACCTATAACCCTACCCATAATGTCTGTTATACAAGTTACATAGTAACATAGTAGGGGGTTGTATAAAAGACCTACGTCCATCTAGTCCAACCTTATTACCTACCCATAATGTCTGTATAACAGTTACATAGTAACATAGTATTGGAGGTTGTATAAAGACATACGTCCATCTAGTCCAACCCTTATACCCTACCCATAATGTCTGTATACAGTTACATAGAAACATAGTATTGGAGGTTGTTAAAAGACATACGTCCGTCTAGTCACATTTATACCGTACCCACAATGTCTGGTATAAACAGTTACACAGTAACATAGTATTGGAGGTTGTATAAAGCATACATCCATCTAGTCCAACCTTTAACCCCACCCATAATGTCTGGCTAGCAGTTACATAGTAACATGTATTAGAGGTTGTATAAAGACATCGTCCATCTAGTCCAACTTTATAACTTCCATAAGTCTGTTACAGTTACATAGGAACATAGTATTGGAGGTTGTATAAAGACATACGTCCATCTAGTTCAACCTTTATACCCTACCCATAATGTCTGTAATGTTACATAGTAACATAGTATTGGAGGTTGTATAAAGACATACTTCCGTCTAGGCCAACCTTTTATCCCTACCCATAATGGTCTGTATACAGTTACATAGTGACATAGTATTGGAGGTTGTATAAAGACATCGGCCATCTGCCAACCTTTATACCCTACCATATGTCTGTATACAGTTACATAGTAACATAGTATTGGAGGTTGTAAAGACATACGTCCATCTAGTACAACCTTTATACCCTACCATAATGTCTGTATAAAAGTTACATAGAACATAGTATTGGAGGTTGTATAAAGACATACATCCATCCAGTCCAACCTTTATACCCTACCCATAATGTCTGTATAACAGTTACATAGTAACACAGTATTGGAGGTTGTATAAAGACATACGTCCATCCAGTCCAACCTTTATACCCTACCATAATGTCTGTATAACAGTTACATAGTAACATAGTATTGGAGGTTGTATAAGACATACGCCATTAGTCCAACCTTTATACCCTACCCATATGTCTTTATAACAGTTACATAGTAACATAGTATTGGAGGTTGTATAAAGACATACGTCCATCTAGTCTAAACTTTATACCAATCACATTAGTTGTCTTTCTTCCAGGGGGGAACCAATCACATTAGCTGGTCTTTTTCCAGGTGGGAAACCAATCAATTAGTGTTCTCTCTTCCAGGGGGAACCAATCATAGCTGGTCTCTCTCCCAGGTGGGAACCAATCACATTAGCTGGTCTTTCTTCAGGTGGGAACTAATCACATTAGCTGGTCTCTCTCCCAGGTGGGAACAACATCACAGCTGGTCTCTCTCCCGGTGGGAACCAATCACATTAGTGGTCTTCTTCCAGGTGGGAACTAATCACAATTAGCTGGTCTCTCTCCAGGTGGGAACTAATCACATTAGCTGGTCTCTTTCCCAGGGGGGAACCATCACATTAGCTGGTCTTTCTCCCAGGTGGGAAACAATCACATTAGCTGGTCTCTCTTCCAAGTGGGACCAATCACATCAGCTGTATCTCTTTCCCAGGTGGGAACCAAATAACATCAGCTGTTCTCTCTCCCAGGTGGGGACCAATCACATCAGCTGGTCTCTCTCCCAGTTGGAAACCAACGCATTAGCTGGGCTCTCTCCCGGTGGAACCATTCGCATTAGCTGGTCTCTCTCCCAGTTGGGAACCAATCGCATTAGCTGGTCTCTCTCCCAGGTGGGAACCAATACATTAGCTGGTCTCTCTCCCAGTTGGGAACCAATCGCATTAGTGGTCTCTCTCCCAGTTGGGAAACCAATCGCATTAGCTGGTCTCTCTTCCAGTGGGAACCAATCGCATTAGCTGTCTCTCTCCGGTGGGAACCATCGCATTAGCTGGTTCTCTCCAAGTGGGAACAAGTCAGCTAAGCTAGGTCCTCTTCTCAATCCAGGTGGGAACCAATCAGTTAGCTGGTCTCTCTCCCAGTTGGGAACCAATGCATTAGCTGGCTCTCTCCCAGTTGGGAACAATCGCATTACTGGTTCCTCTCAGTGGGAACAATCGCATTAGCTGTCCTCTCCCAGTTGGGAACCAATCGCCTTAGCTGGTCTCTCTCCCGTGGAACCAAGCACATAGCTGTCCTCTCCCATGGGAACCAATCGCATTAGCTGGTCTCTCTCCCAGGGTGGGAACCAATCACATTAGCTGGTCTCGCTCCCAGTTGGGAACAATGCATATTAGATGGTCTCTCTCCCAGGTGGGAACCACACATTAGCTGGTCTGTCTCTCCCAGGTGGGAACCAATCCATAGCTGGTCTCTCTCCCAGGTGGGAACCAATCACATAGCTGGTCTCTCTCCCAGGTGGGAACCAATCACATTAGCTGGTCTCTCTCCCAGGTGGGAAACCAATCACATATAGCTGGTCCTCTCTCCACGGTGGGAAACCAATCATCATTAAGCTGGGTCTCTCTCCAAGGTGGAACCAATCACATTAGCTGGTCTCTCTCCCAGGTGGGAACCAATCACATTAGCTGGTCTCTATCCCAGTTGGGAAACCAATGCATTAGTGGCTCTCTCCAGTTGGAACCAATCGCATTAGCTAGTCTCTCCTACAGGGGGAACCACGAATACTGTCTCTAGTGCTGAGCTAGTGGTTCTGCTCCAGGTGGGAAACCAATCACATTAGCTGGTCTCTCTCCCAGGTGGGAACCAATCACATTAGCTGGTCTCTCTCCCAGTTGGGAACCAATCGCATTAGCTGGTCTCTCTCCCAGTTGGGAACCAATCGCATTAGCTGGTCTCTCTCCCAGTTGGGAACCAATCGCATTAGCTAGTCTCTCTCCCAGTTGGGAACCAATCGCATTAGCTGGTCTCTCTCCCAGGTGGGAACCAATCACATTAGCTGGTCTCTCTCCCAGGTGGGAACCAATCGCATTAGCTGGTCTCTCTCCCAGGTGGGAACCAATCACATTAGCTGGTCTCTCTCCCATATTTTTTCTTTGTCTAGCGTGTGTACAGAGCTTAAAGGGCAAGTGCACCCTAAAAACTAGTGACCAGTCAGTTTATTGCCTGCAACCCCATCTGCTATTTTTCCAAGTTTATTACATGTATTTGTAACCAGATCTTAATGAAAATGTATCTTCCTTTCTGGCCAAGGTACCCGCTTCCTCCCTGGCCAAGGTACCGTCCTCCCTCTGCTCAATGAGTTAAACAATTTTATTAACCGACGCTCCATGCGTCTTAACTATTTTTCACCACTAATTTACTACAGCGTAGAAAGGATTAACAGCGCATCACCATGTGTGGTTTTATAGAACGTTCCTCCCCCCCACTGATGCAGCACAATACAGGGCAGCCATTTTTATTTACGAGAACCAGAGCGAAGATGAATGTCACTAAAGACACAGTCTGCTTCTGTCTGCTGCCGGCTGCCAGATAAAAAAAAGGGGGGCGGGGAACAAAGACTCATGATCCCCCTGCTGGGCTCATTAACCACAGTAGTCGGCTTATCACAGTCTCGGGTCGCGGCAAATAATTCGCACGGCAATGGCCGTCCTTAGAAATAAAAATTAAGATGTGCGCTCGCGCCTAGCAGGTGAAGGCAATTAACATGACATTCCTGAGCCTGGCCTTTTATTTCACTCACAGCAAGTACCTGAATACTGCTCCTCTCCATCGCAAGAAGGCAAGCGGTGCGCGTTTCCTTAAATAGAGATGGCGGAAGTGTCAGTAAACAAGTGACAAATGCAATTCCCACGTTCCCTTAAAAGCCAGACGTATGGTTACTTGGATGCTAATACTACTTGCCAAGCTTTGCCGCTTGCAGCGTTGAAGTAACAGGAATTTGACACCACAGATAAAAGCACTGGCTGTACCAAATGATTAATAAATGGTCTCAGTGGAAGAATACAAAAGGTTTCTCCTCTTCATTTATGGACTAGCAGCTTGTAACCAGTAAAGCGATAAAATAGCTTAACACAAATGACCAGGTAGTGCATTAAAGACGTGTTTATTTTAAGATTGTACCATAGACCCACCTCAATTTTATCAGTTGGCGTCTCCCCAGTAGATCTTTCCTTCTGCGTAATCCAGGGCAAGTCCATAGGCCAACCAAGAGAGGTGTTCACCAGGATGATTCTATCAGTGCCATCCATAGGCGCCGCTCAATTTTAGGATCTCCCCCCAGTCGGTCCAGTACATGTAACTGCCAAGACAGAAAATCCCTTACTAAGAGTTAGGCCACACTGGTACGTTTCTCTTGTGCTTACGATCGCATTCTGTGAGAAACGCACGTCCATGCAGGTCAATGTAAGCAACCACATTGCAATCGCTATTTTCTACTAATGCTCCGATAACAAAATGACAGCACAAACGAACGTAACACTTTTCACATGCGTTACCCTCTGGTCTAGTATAGACTCAGCCTAAAAATATATGATGACAGTGCAAAAAGCCTGGAATGGTCCATCAGATCACCAAAAACATGTCATTTTGCACAATTTAGAATACATTTGTGCAATTTCAGCACATGAATCGTCGAATCCAGAATCTATAAGTAGGGATTACCAACTATTGTAAACTCCCTGACAAGACACTTCACTATGGGTACTAGTAGAGGGGCGGGTGGTTGGGGAGGCTTACTCCAACTATAATAGCTTCCTGCAAAATGCTCTGGCTGAGCTAGGTAAATTGCAGTTCTATGTAATAATGTATAAAAACAGAATGAGACGTACTATACATATAATAAGTTATCAAAGACAATGGGGTGTGTAAATAACATTGGTACTGCCTCAGTTTACTTGCGCAAGTTAAACGAGACTAGTTTGTCTGCTAGTATGGAATTTGAGGCCAATCATACAGAGCAGTATTAAACTGCCGGGTTCAACAATACTCACCCATTCATTGGATCTAAACAATGGCTCTTGGCTCATCCAGGTCTTCAGATATTAATATCTTGCGCATGGTACCATTTAACCTTGTGACCTCGATACGATCTGTTCCCGTGTCTGTCCAGTACAAATTCCGGGCTACCCAGTCCACGGCAATGCCGTCGGATGAGCCACCTGAGATGTAATAAGTATTGACTGGAAGAGCCGTCTATCTGAGTACGTCGTATGGCTCGTACTTCATCATCAGTCCAGTAAATGTAACCGTACACAGGATCATAGTCTATGGCGATAGGTGCCGTATATCATCTAGCGAAGGACGATATCTGTGAAGTCGGGGTATCAAGGGATATTCTTCGGAGGTCCGTCCGGCGGACCAGGAGCAGTAACTCTGTAGCACCTGCAAAAATTAGCCAATAAATAGAACCCGTAGTACCTTTATATGTAAAGTACCAAGAAGAAGATTGATAAATATTAACAGTTTTTAAATAGTTTGGCCAAAAACCCATTTCCTGGCTTTAGAGCACAAACTGTTGATTTATAAGAGATTCACGTCTCTAGACCGGTTGGTGCATTGTCTCTTCTCTATACATCGTTCTATTTGTATATCCCTGTGTAAGGGAGGGTTGAGTCTTCGAACAGTTACCGTCAGGAATTGTATGAAAATACAAGGATAATTTAATAGGCAGCTTGTTAAATATTATTTCGTTGGGCTTCATTATTTAATTCCATAGGTTGCTCCAGCATACTGCATATAAAATGTGTCATTTCACATCTAACACAAAAGATCTGCGTTTATATTCAATCTCCAGCTTCCATTACATAACAGTAAAGCGCCACGTTAAGCTTTCCAAATATACGCTCCACTACAGTCCCCATCCAAAAGGAGGAGGGGGAAGATTGTTTAGTCTAGTGACTAACCCCCCTTACATTATTCTAGAATTACTAGTTTCAGGTACACTCAATCTCCCTTAAAACAAACACAAGGCCCAGGCAGAAGAATTCGGTTTATTTCAGCGAGTGACATTCCAGCAGCTGGCAAAAGAGTTCTGACGAGCCAAACAAACTAAATAGGAGGGTGGGGGGGGGGGGGGGGATTTTGCGGTGGGATTCACAGTGCAATGGTTGTGTACAATGTAGGATGGCAAAGAGGAGAAAATCCTCACGGAACGAATGCAGTTCTCCAATAATTCTATATTTTTAGCTTCTGACTAAGATAGGCAGCTGCAGTCGCGTGAGAAAACCAGACAAAACGTCAGCTGTGCACACCTGAGAGTGATTGTTATCTGCATAATAAACATTGCACAAACCACTGACATGTTACAAGATGACAGACATTGCTCTTCTTTCTTAAACAATCTTTGCCTTCTAAAGGCTTGTAAACCAGCCGGCTTTAAAACTACAATGGTTAGTCAGATATAGGACTAAAATGTTCTCTCCCTTCCCCTCCTCTCAAAGGTTTCTGCTTTCCAAGCTCGCACATGCTCAGGAGACAGCTAGGGAAATCGATTGTCTCCGATGTTAACTCCATAACAGGGAGAACCAGGAAGCAAAAACGGAGGTACAAGAACATCAGGTATCACTCTTCCAAGTTAGAACTTGCCTTTTAAACGTAAAACACGTGTCCTTTGGTCATTTAAAGGACAACTATACTGTAAAAAAAAAAAAAACTTTTAGTATCGGGGCAGGGAGGGTAGGTCTGATTGTTCCTACCTTCCAATATTGTTTCATTGAGGAGCTACAGTACATAAAATTTTCATTTGCCAGGTTAGTGTCCTGGGCCTTACTATGTTAAGATAGTGCTGAAGCACTTGGGAAGCCTGGCAGAAGCAGTTTTCTTTCTATTCTAACTCTAGTTGGGAGTCAGAAAGTACCAATCCTACCTCCCTGCCCAAGGTACTTTTCATTTTAACAGTTTTGAAAAAAACCTTTTATATACACTATAATTCTCTTTAAGTGACCCAATCCCTTTAACATTATTCTTTTGAAAATATGTAGAAAGCCAAATAAACAGAGGAAACTATTGGACTCCTTTGTGTTGATACAACAGATCTAAGCTTTCAGTTCTCCAGTAGAAAACGGAACAGAAAAAGCTGTTTTTGGTGGTTGCCATTTAATAAGGAAAAGTCCTTTCTGGCAGTCACTGATTTATTAAAGGAAAATATATATTCTGGATGCAGATAGCTCCACCCAGTTCAGAAGGGACCAAGACAATAAGTCTTGTTCCTTGCGGTTTGTGTTTTTTTTAGGCTAAACCCTTCCATTGACTCGGCTGCCGTGGAAACAGATGAGAACAGCAAACGGGTCTCTAAGCAGCACATTCTAGAAAGGCTACTTTACCAATAGCCTTTTAGGGTGCACAGATATCTCATTTGCAAGTATAAACAAGTATTAGATTGGCTCAGCATTCGGTTATAGAGGCTGTCCGCCTCGGAACAATGCTAAGGCTGAGAAACTGATAAACCAGCATTATATACAAAAAAAGCAATCAGCTGCAGTTCAGTCACAGTCCGCTCATAAGATGGTAGGAAACCATCTAATCACAAAATCCCTATTCAGGGACCTAATTCCCTGTCTTAATAGTTATGAATGATAGAAATTGTAATATTTTATAATCATATACACTTAATAGGACAATTATACTCACCTTCTCCTCGCTCCTCTCCTTCCACACTTTAAGAGTAACCAGGGTTAGGACCTAAACGAATACAACGTCTGTAATAATTACTAGAAGCGCTCCTTCACCAGGAGATCTCTGCGAGAAGCTGGTCTGCCTATTGGCCCATCAAGGACTAATACTAGTAAGCAGCAGTTTAGGTCTACAACCTGGTTACTCTTCAGTGTGAATCGGAGGTTAGGAGAGTATAATTGTACTTAAAGCTTAGCCCGGTAGTAAGAGGTTGCAGCTAATTTGTGTACACGCTTACCGATGTTTAACCCTATAATTGCTAATTACGGTAGATTTTTACTAGACTCTCTAAACACTCTTACACAAGTAAGTTATCGTTGGCTGAAGCAGCTTAACCATCCTGCCAGATTATGGTGGGAATGCGAGCCGCCACACACGTTAGATCGTCAGCTGAAGCGGTTGGCCGGTGAATGTTGTGTACAAGGCTTTAGTAAACGAAATCCTCTAGTCATTCCAAATCCCTCCTCTTATCAATCAATGTATCGGCATGCTCAGTGGTCTTCAACCAGAAGAATTTCTCTGTGCTACTGGGGGGTGGAGTACAAGAGTAACAACTTATGCTAATGTTAGGTCCACATCCCTGGAGTATACCTGGTAGTTTAAATATTAACCAGCTGCCCTCAAAGCACCATTCTGATTGGATGGGCAGCACACATCTGCAAAGAGTGTGTCCTCCAATTGGCAGTCATGTGGAAGGGGCAGGACCAAGAGAAGCATCAAGACAGTCAACAGCGATAGGGTAAGGCTATACATTGTATGTCCTCCCCCTGGGTACGGCTAAAGGAGGGGTATTCTCTCTTTTATTCCCCCATCCATACTTGATTAGTGAAAAATTGCACTTATTTCACACGTGTATACCTCGGATTAGAAATGCAAGTGATGCATCAATTAAAATGCAGTATCGGAGCAGGGAAAAATGTTTTAACTTGTACCCCACATCTATATAACCCCGTTGTTCATGACACTATAAAACAAACTGTAAAAGTATACTTGTAAACAAACAATCTTAAAGCTGCCAAAAGGAAGGAAAAGTACAAAACAACAACTGTAACTGAAAATTCATTTACACGTCAAAAGGAAATTCCTCAACAGTACTACTCGTTAAACAAGTGTAAAAGTCGCACCAGATAAACTCAGTGCATTTGCCGTCCCTTTAAGAGGCTCTTGTGACAACAAGCAAAAGACAAGAGGTAAACAACCCGAGTGGTCAATCTGTACAACAAACAGCCACATTTAACCAGACCACGAGAATTAAAGTAAGGAAGGTTATACTAGACACCAACATCGAATAGCAAATTACCAGACAGGTGAAAAAAAAACACATGAACAAATTAAGTGACTTCTCATATAACAGAAAATCTTTCCCACCTAAACCCGTCCTGCTCCCTTTTCTGTTTGTTGACAATCCCCCATTTACCCAATGCAGCTTGCGCTTGCCTAGGGTTTAATCAATTCCTCTCTTTTCTAACCACATTAACAAGTCATTGAAACCGGTTTATTTTTTTCTTTGTAATATTGCAAAAAGTTTGTAGTTTCTCTCTTTCTGACTACTGCAATGCTCCCCATGCTCTCATCCCATCCCGCCTGGACAATGGTAACCCGCTAACTCGTCTTTCTCTCCATATTTCTCGCCTTCATTCTATAACTTTGCTGCACACATTGTCTCCCTCGCCAATACACACGGCTCCCCAATAAACAACTTGCAGGGAGATTCATAAAAGTTCTTATTGATAAAAATGGTGCCCAAACAATCAGTTGTTAGCTTTAAATGTTAAATAAGATCTGTTGGAGGGCCAAAATTAGCACCATTTTTTACGATAAGAACTTTCACTGAATCTCCCTGATAATGTTTAAAAAATCCTTCTCTTAACTGATCCTTCTTATATTTCTTCTCTTATCCCCTCTCAAGTCGATCTGAACTCAGCATTCGGATCATTTCACCCCCTGGGTGGTTCCATCAAGCAATAATAATATTCAATAACCTTCATTTGACATTTAAATCTCTACATCTGCTGCTCCCCCTACCATCTTCCTCTTGGCCCCATATACGCCCCATATACTCCTGGCTGAGGGCTCCATTCCTCACAAGGAAATCTCCACAAACCCCCAACAAACATGCCTCCTCCCACCTTAAACCTTCTCTCTTGCGCTCCCTACCTTTAGAACCATCTCCCTCTCTTGCTTCCCAGGTGACCTCATTAATACTTTCAAATCTAGACTGTTATCCTACCTTTCTAAGCAGCAACATGATAATAAGTGTTATCCATCAACTACCATCCTCCACTTGTATATGTATGTTGCCTACCCACTTTACATGTAAGCTTTCAGGGCAGGGATCTCACTCCTAATGTGTCAAGGCATGCTGCACTTATATCATTCATCCATAATTTATATATTGTATTAACCTATGTATGAAATTGTATTAATTTTTATCTATCTGTATAATGGCACTCACCCCCTTGTTTGTATACTCTGTATTTATAATGTACAGCGCTGGTACCCAAATGGC
This sequence comes from Hymenochirus boettgeri, assembly GCA_019447015.1. Classification (NCBI taxonomy): domain Eukaryota; kingdom Metazoa; phylum Chordata; class Amphibia; order Anura; family Pipidae; genus Hymenochirus; species Hymenochirus boettgeri. Next base: position 19,198,415 of record CM033471.1, on the reverse strand, counting down.
GTTTATAAATAAAATATACATACATCCCTGTCCTTACCCTCCGCTGATCACAGGACCATCTCTTATACAGACCACCCTTCCAAACCGCTTTCCACCCACCTTAAACCTTTTTCACCTCTGAATTTTATTCTCCTCTCTCCGTCAAGAAACTTCAATACAATAAAATACAAACTCACATCCTACCTCTCAGAGCAGCACAGTATAGGATTATGTTTGACATTGCTCACTATACCTTTCCCTATATGGATATATGTTACCACCTAACTAGATTGTAACTCTACATAACAGGGGCCTCTTTTTACGTTTCACTTGTATACTTATTAATGCACAAACATTTACATATTTATTTATGTTTGGTCCCCCTTGTACGCCCTTTTGTATTATGATATTGTATAGCGCTGTATCCCCAAGTGGGCTACATGTATAACGAATAAACATATATAGATAAAGAACCAAATCATTTAAATTAAACTAGGCAAAGGGCCGGAGTGGAAATCAGAGCGTGATACATGGTATCATGTTGGTTCTTTCCTCAGCGGGACTGAACAGAATGTGGTCTCTCCTTTAAAACAGTTTATTCTTGTTTCCAATTTAGAATTAACAAGCTAATATCCAATTTACCGTCTCAGATTTCATTTTGTCGTCTTCTTCTTCCTATCTGACCTGGTGCACCAAACTACCTAGTACCAAATATTATTAAAATTAAATATAAATAAATAACGGGCCGTGGCCTTAATAGGCTCTGCCCCTATTCCGGACCAGTCCCCCCTGGGATGAGTTATGAAAGTTTAGGGATACTAGAGAATAAAATAGGATTATTCTAATTTAACCCTGATAAAGAGTTCATGTTTATTAATAAGATCCGAATTCAAATTATCGAAATTTCCAACCCCCCCCCCATCAGATATATTGGCTGAATTTCTGAACCATTAAAGTTTGATTGATTCATACTATTGATCCCTTTTGGTTGATTAATAATAATAATAATACTACTACTACTACTACTACTACTAATAATAATGGCATGTTTTTTGATGACATTTAATTTGAAAAAAAAAAAAAGCTTTCAATTTAAAACAGCCTGTGGGCAAAGACATAATTCACCAATGGTCAACCAAATTATTGTTAACTTTGCACAGTACAGTCCATGCTCCCTTGCGCATGTCACAGTCCTCAGTGAGGACAAGGAAGAAGCAGGCATCGGATGACACACAGACAGATCCTACTCTTCAGTTTCCTGGAGGCACTGCAGGAAAACCATAACTTGCAAGGAGTAAGGTAAAGGATTTTTTAATACTATGTGGCAATTTAGTATTGGGGGGTAGACATTCCCTTTAAAAACACAAAGCGTACATTTCTACAGAAGATAAACAGGTCGGTCTTATTTAGCCAAATACTCACCGTGCATGCAGATCTTCCCATCCTCCTTGAGGCGCACACCTGTGGGACATGCGCACTGATATATGGCTCCACGAGGACATCAAGCATAAGTGCGAACAGCCCCCATTGTGGGCTCACAGGGATTTGTGGCTGCAAAAAGAAAAAAAAAGTTTTAATATTAATTAATTAACCATTACATAGAGAAGCATTTCAGATCAGATTTTGTGAATCCACATGCCACACGGTGACAGCCCAATCGCCTTTCCTCCCGTCAGTAAAGGCCTTTAGGTTACGGACATTGTTAGATAAATCCCCTTGGAACACATTTAACAATAACTCCAAACAACTAACCCTTTAATTGCCTCAGTGGCTAAAAACATGGATGTCCATAGGAGAAAAGATGTCCGAGTCCACTTCTCGACGGTCTTCTCCAGTGTACTATTAAAGGCTAGAATCGAGGTGTGGTCCAATCTGTCCAGTTATGGAATCACCGTAGAGAGTCAAGGCAAAGGGATGAGCAAGGGATCCTTTACAACCTTTGTCTACAGGTGAGAACGTATCTTTAAACACAACTCATAAAAGGCACTGACAGACCAATAACAGTAGGAGAGTTTTACCAGCACGCCATGCAGTTGGTGCTATTGGATAAAGTTTATTAATAGGTTTTCTGTAGGGAGTGCCCAGTGATTCTAAGTAAATTTAAACATCAGCAATAATACACCGGTCATCTCAAATGTGTGATTTATCTTAAAGATTAAAAGGGCCCTCTTCCTTGCCTTACGCTGGGTACCACTAGGACAGACAGGATCTGCAAAGAACATAGTCCCAAGCTTTCACCCTATACACTGGGGACTGTGTGTTTCCCTCGGTAGACTTCCTTTTGAGAGACTTCAGCGTTCAAGGGAAAATTGTTTCCCCCCGAACACAGTGCCGTCAGATCTGACGTATTGGGGCTACGTGTGTACCTAGCTTTAGTATTATCCAGGCTGAGTTCCTAAAACACCAAATCCTCCCCCCCGGGACTTTACCAAACAGCTGAGATACTACACTAAAGTTTCCCTTGCGTTCCGATCTCTTACACAGTCTGCAATGTAGCACAATGTGACACAATGTCTCCCATTGGCTAGATCAACGACTGACAGTGCCAATGGGGAGAAGTGGACCAGAGCGCCAAGGGATAATTTCTATTAGCTGTTAGGTAAAGACCCTAGACAAGCCCTAAACGATTTAGTTCCTCACCCTGGGTATATGCAGCAGTGGATCATGGAATAGGGGAATATAAATGTCCTTTAATAGGTTTTTGTCCTAGGGGCAGCCATGCCAGTTATTTTACAGTGCCCCAGCAATTTTTTTTTTTTGTAAATACCCTAGTAACCCAATAGTACAGAGGCAACACTGAAAAACTTTAAAATAGTTAAAGGGACACTAAACCAGAATTAGTAAGTACATGAAATATGTATCTATTATTCAGTGTAGTTGGAAGAAGCCTTCTCAACTCCTTCATGTACGTAACAAAAGTACATGAAACAGGTTTAGTGTCCCTTTAAAATCCTTTAAGTTTTGATAATATGAAATGTTCAGCAGCAAAAAAACAGCAAGGATGCACGGTGTGTTAATTTGTAGCTTGCCATTTTACAGATGGCATTCCATCACAAGGAAATATGGCTCTAGGTAGAGATCCAGCATGGGATTTCTTTATGTAACAAGGCTGTAGATGCCTGGGAACAAAGGCTACTTATGGTAAGTTGAGGAAACTACTATTACCATTTCCTGCCTGTAGCTGGTAAGATCACAATTGTATTCAGACACACGAGAGCAATAAAAACAGACCGAGAGAGGTGAGGGCTGGCTAAAATAAACATTTCTAGCTGGAAGGGTCTTAGCTAGAGGGAGCGCAAAAGCTGGAACCATTTGGTAGATACAAAAAAACTAATTTGGGTTCAACATCCCTTGAGAGACAAACACAAAAAAAGCCGGAACCATTTTTAACTCTTTAGAGAAAAGCTAAAACTGAAGCCGTCACTTATTGGCTTATTTTCTTCTTACAGGAGAGTATAGTCTGGTTTTACATTAAGCTAATTTGCAAAATAATAAAATGTAAAGACCATTAAATATAACCAGGCCAACAACTAATGTTACAAGTTTAACAAAACTGTCAAAAAAAACAAAACGACTTTTGAGTTTACGGATTTTTTCGTATTTCGGATTTCAGAACCAACCGAGTTGGACCCAGATCCCATTCTTTAGTCACCCAGTACTTGGCAGCGCTAGTTAGAAAGAAAGGAAGGTCTTAAGCGAGATACACACGATGCAATAATTTGGCCCGACGGATGTGATTTCAGTGTTATTATTGTATGGCGGTTTTGCAACCGATCGTGCGGTCCTCTATGGCCCACGCGATTTTTCGTGCCCGTCGGATGCGGCTGCTTTTGCTGCGACCAACAGTTCTTCCTTCTGGCCGACCAGTCGAAAGCTTAAAAAGTTGGTCAGGAGGAAAGATTGTACAGTGTGTGCCTAGCTTTATAGAGAATGTGCAACAATGGGTTCACTGTACATTCTGTAAAAGCAAAAAACCTGAACAGTTTCCCCAAAATGCTGCAGTGAGAAACTCCCGCCGACTTGGTCATTAAACTTATCTTCAGTTCTCCCTGTACATTAGCAAAATGTACCCTCGTTCTGGGCTCACTAGTGCACCGTGGCTGAAGCGCCAAGAATGAAAGTCCAACACTTGCTTTGTCATGGCCCTGCATAAACATTGTCATTTGCTTTTTACAGGGTTCCTGCAGTTAGAGAATGGACAAGCCCAAATATTCCAAAATTATAATTCCATAAATAGATAAATACAAATGTATCTAAATACCAAACAACCTAAAAATGGGTTCGATTTCATGTAAACTTTAAACAATGTCATTTTACATAAAACAAACAAATGCCAGGGATGGCAGCAATAAACCAGACACAGACAGCTGTGTAAATATGACCTGGCTTGTAACATGGTAGCAATGCTCCTATATAGCAATAAGTTCCATAATAATGACCAATATTGAAGCCCAACCACTGTCTGCAGCTCTCAGTTTCACGCTCTATTTAATGTTTGTAACACAGAGACGCTGTACTTCTCCATTATGTGTAAACAGAAATTCAGACATTTAAAGAAACTTACAGGAACTAGTGTACAGGATTTACATCACTAACTCCACCTCCATTAACCCTACGACCCATTCACACACACAGAAGGTGGCTGAAACACAGGGTACAATAATACCAAAAACTTATTGAAGGCATCATACGTGTATCTACACCCATACGTGTGACAGGTGTATACAGTTTAAACACCAGGATGAAATGTTTTATAGTTTGCATTACACTAAACCTAAAATTGGTTAATACACAACTACTTACCTATGTGAACCCCAGGTTAGATTTATGGATAAAACTGAGCTTGGCATCTGCCCAGTAAAGTTTCTGGTCCTCGTAATCCAACGTTAGTCCATTTGGCCAATAAATGTCCGCGTCTATGACAAAGGAACGTAAAGACCCATCCATTCAGCTCGTTCGATCTTGGGCACCTCTCCCCAGTCTGTCCAATACACGTACCTATAATGAAAGATAGACTCTTATAATCAGTATTCTTTACGCTGAACAGGTACGTTGAATAAATCATTTGTTAAAAAAAAAACAGCAATAGCAGACACCAAGGGTTACTGGGCCCATTACTACATTAGGCTATGTACAAACCAGAAGATATTTTTAGCCGACTGACTAATTATGGCACTTTCGGTCGGCGGAAAATATCTCCTGGTGTGGGGCGGCCGGCCGGACTGGCCGACCAGTCCAGATCGGACGAACGAACGTGTCAAAAAATCCCGATCAATCGTCGGTTCCCTATGGGACCACACGGAGGATCGTTCACGTCCAAATTTGCCACGACCGACGGACATTTGTCCCAGCCGAGCGCTCGCTCGGGACAGGTAGTCCCTCCACGTGTTTCTGAGCCTTAGACCTACTGTCACACTGTTTCCTTAATTGGAAGTATTCTATCTCTTCAATACCTGCAACATTTTATTTCGTGTTCCAAATAAATCAAACATCTGCAAGCTCCCCACTGTAGGTTCTAATATCCAGCAAGCACTAACTCTCACCTTAGGGCCACACTAGTGCATTATCATGCTCTCCCAATGCGATTTGTGTTCCGTTTGCACATGGAAAAAAGCAGTGCGAGTCAACGTGGGAGGCGCGCGTGCAATCCGTTTTCGGATTCTTTTCACAATTTTTCTGCAGTTCGCAACACACGAGAAATGCAGGGTGATCGTTTCCGCGTGCATCCTCAGCATTAGGGCTAGGCCTAAGGCGATCTGATCGCGTGTTTAAAAGCGCACGTGCTAAGCGCACGATATAACATTGAACAGACTGCAGTGCAAGCAGATGGTAACATGCAGGAAAACATGCAAGCTTTTCCGTGCACCGTAGTGTAGCCTGTATTCACTAAAGGCTCGACGCTATGCAAATCAATTACTGCGGTAGTTGTAGGCACGGGGAACGGTAATTACAATTATTATTCAGGTCTTATAACCCTTCCCTGTTATTAATGCAACGAGACTAAATGATCAATAAACAAATATTTGTGTAGTATACGATGACAGAACTACAACTGTGTAGAAATAAAAAGGACTTAGGGTCCGAACATGTAGACACGTTTCTTCACCAATAACGCGCTTTATTTCTACACAGCTGAAGTTCTGCACACCAAACATTTTGTTTATTGAGAATACAGAGTGGTGGAGACTAAAGGATTAAAGTAAGCTGCACTCTTCCACTTGTACGTGGATGCCCCAACCTGCTACAGTAAGACACAAATGTTGCCATGACCTGGAAGGTTTAATATCTAATAACCAAGACACAATAGCACTACATTACATATAATCCTGGCTGAACGTATGGTGACTAGAAGTCTCTAAATAACCTTTGTATTGAGCGAGACAAGTTAAGACACGTATTTTATGCCACCTCCAATTAGCAGAGCTTATATGAAAACACACACTTTGTGTTCTACAAACCTCAAGTCCCATAAAGCTCTGGTAAAGAGAAGAAACACAATAGTTCAGACCCCTCCCAACATCTAACAAGTATAAATATTAATGGTAGATAAAGACAACGTGGTCTAGTTCCAACATGCTGACTTGATATGACATTGTTGCCCAAGAATCCCCTGTAAAGTTCCAAAGCAAAAGGTTTTCAGTCTGTAGCAGTGTGCGATTTGCTTGGATCAGTCGAACTGTGAATCAATACAATGTAGCAAGAAAAACGATCAGCCATAAGTATGGAGGGTCTCTAGGGAATTTTAGCACAATAAATGTTACATAATATCACCTCAGGCAAACTCCAAGCATTTAGAACTTTGCTCAGCGATCATAGAAAATGGGGAAAAAATGCTCTATCACTTTAATCTGAAACAATGTTTAGAATTTCAATGTCCTGGGCAGTTCTCCGATTAAGTACGCAGCTTTACAGGGCAGCCATATTTATAACCCTCAGAGATCATCTGTAGCCAACAGAACATTCATAAAAAGTTACTTGATAAACAGCCCGTTATACAGTGTTGGAGGTTAATAAAGACACATCCATCTAACCTTTTACACCACCCATAACGTCTTAGGGCTAGGCCACATCAGCGAGATTTCTTGTGCGCTATCGATTAGTTATTTTGTGAGAAACACAGCACTGTGATGTGGGTGACTGATCACAGCGCAAAGGCTTTTCATGTTTGTTTTCCATCATCAAAGTGTGGCCTCAGCCTAACAGTTACATAGTATTGCAGTTTGTATAAGGACATACTAGTCCAACCTTTACCCTACCCATAATGTCGTGTATAACAGTTACATAGTAACATAGTATTGGAGGTTGTATAAAGACTACGTCCATCTAGTCCAACCTTTTATACCCTACCCATAATGTCTGTACAAAAGTTACATAGTAACATAGTATTGGAGGTTGTATAAAGACATACGTCCATCTAGTCCAACCTTTATCACTACCCATAATGTCTGTAAAACAGTTACATAGTAACATAGTATTGGAGGGTTGTATAAAGACATACGTCCATCTAGTCCAACCTTTATACCTACCATAATGTCTGTATAACAGTTACATAGTAACATAGTATTGGAGGTTGTATAAAGACATACGTCCATCTAGTCCAACCTTTATACCCTACCCATAATGTCTGTATAACAGTTACATAGTAACATAGTATTGGAGGTTGTATAAAGACATACGTCCACTAGTTCAACCTTTATACACTACCCATAATGTCTGTACAACAGTTACATAGTAACATAGTATTGGATGTTGTATAAAGACATACGTCATCTAGCCAACCTTTATACACTACCCATAATGTCTGTAAAACAGTTACATAGTAACATAGTATGGATGTTGTATAAAGACATACGTCCATCTCGTCCAACCTTTATAACCTACCCATAATGTCTGTATAACAGTTCATATAGTAACATAGTATTGGAGGTGTTATAAAGACATACGTCCATCTAGTCCAACTTTATACCCTACCAAATAAGTCTGTATAACAGTTACATAGTAACATAGTATTGGAGGTTGTATAAAGACATACTCCATCTAGTCCAACCTTTATACCCTACCCATAATGTCTGTATAACAGTTACATAGTAACATAGTATTGGAGGTTGTATAAAGACATACTCCATCTAGTCCAACCTTTATAATACCCATATGTCTGTATAACAGTTACATAGTAACATAGTATTGGAGGTTGATAAAGACATACGTCCATCTAGTCCAACCTTTATACCCTACAATAATGTCTGTATAAACAGTTTCATAGTAACATAGTATTGGAGTTGTATAAAGACATACGTCCATCTAGTCCAACCTTTTACCCTACCCATAATGTCTGTATAACAGGTATATAGTAACATAGTATTGGAGGTTGTATAAGGACATCCATCCATAGTCCAACCTTTATACTCTACCCATAATGTCTGTATAACAGTTACATAGTAACATAGTATTGGAGGTTGTATAAAGACATACGTCCATCTAGTCCAACCTTTATACCCTACCCATAATGTCTGTATAACAGTTACATAGTAACATAGTATTGGAGGTTGTATAAACACATACGTCCATCTAGTCCAACCTTTATACCTTACCCATAATGTCGTATACCAGTTTACATTGCTCGTGGGGGGGGGGGCTGTATAAAGAACAGGTTTAATAACATAGATAATAATAAGAGATATAATATAATTTTTTGTCAACATATAATACAAAATACTGAAATAATAAATTTTTTCCACTCCATCACTCACAAAAGAAGTTTCCCTCTTTTGTTGCTTTTGAGGGAAAAAGAAATATATATTTATTATATAAAATAATCACCAGTCAATTAAATATAATAAACGCAGTCTGCAGGATCATATATTCATATAGATATTGTTCAAGATGGGTGGGGGACAGTTATGTATACTCTGTGTATATTGTAATGTTTTTAAACATTTCTATAAATCATTTAGAATCAAAGTTCTCTTCCAAGAGAGGCATTTCCACCTTCATCTGCCAGAAGGGGTCCACTGTCTTCTATGGGGGGCTGTATAAGACAGGTTATAATAACGTTATAAAATATATAAGATGTAAATATGACAAACATGATTTCTGTCAACTTTAACACAAAATACAAATAAGAATAAAGTATCTTACCAGAGAGACGTTTCCACCTTCTATCTGCCAAGAGGGGTCGCTGTCTTCTATGGGACTGTATAAAGACAGGTTATAATAACGTTATAACAAATATAAAGATGTAAATATGACAAACATGATTTCTGTCAACATTTAACACAAAATACAAGTTAGAATAAAAGTATCTTACCAGAGAGACGTTTCCACCTTCAATCTGCCAGAAGGGGTCACTGTATTCTATGGGGGGCTGTATAAAGACAGGTTATAATAACGTTATAACAATGTAGTGTACTTAGTAGTGTAGTGTAGTGTGAGGTGGCAGGGTTTAGAAGATGGGTGCAGGGATTAGTGTATTACTGTAGTAGTGTGTGTAGTGTAAGTGGCAGGGTGAGAAGATGGGTGCTAGTGAGTAGCTGGTCTTGTACTGTAGTCAGTGTAGTGTAGGTGCGGTGAGAAGATGGGTGGCATGGAATAGGTTTTTATTCCTGCGGTGCTGGAGGGGAGACTCTCCCCTGACTTATACTCTAGTCAATTTGGTTTTACTAACTCCTTACTTAACTCATTTTTTAAGGTAAAAATGGGTACCTCGACTATCTCGCGTCGACTTATACTCGAGTATATACGGTATCAATGATAGTTAGGTACGATTCTGTTTGGTCTGTGTGTTCAGGACCAATTCTTCTAACCATTAGGGCAGGTGAGACCAATTGTCTCAGGTGGCACCACCCCTTCCCATTGAAGGGCGGCAGACAGGTCGTGGTGGGAAAACATTTTTTTCTCCTTACCAGCCAGAAAAAAAGGAAATTTTTTTTTTTTTTTTTTTTTTTTTTTCCCTTAGTAAAAGATATTATGTTGTTAAAAAAATAAATTTGATATATTGTAGGTTAAGCTTTAGTATAGTTTATTTAGGGAACGTTGACTAGTTTGGGTTTAGTTAGGCCCTGCTGAAAGAGCCTTACCACTTCGCAGACATGCTTGGAAATAATCAAGGCGCATTCAAAAGTTTGGTTCGGGCCGCCAGAAATCCTAAATGCCCCTTGTCATTGTGGATGGTCGTTTCAGGGCGATATTGGGCCTGTGTTATGGGCATTTATCGGCTGAATGGGCATTCCTTCGGAGATCCGCCTGGCCAGTCGAATGGTGCCGTTTTCGGCCGTACAAAGTGCCCCTAACATGTCACGATTATAGCGGGTCAAAACGGCCCCGTTCTACACATCGTGGCCCATTGTGGTCAGCACCTGTGATCACATTTGTGTACGAACCTTACGCGTCTCCTCTCTTTATCCCCCTCAATCACATCAGCCTAATTTGCGAAAAATAAACCACAAGAGGCTAACGACTTCAAACCAAATCCGACTTTTATGTCCTATCAAAACAGTCCTAAGTTCAAATGCTATGTGCAGTGCATATTAGAACCATATTACGTTACAAAACAATCCAAACACATGCATATCAGGAGGTAAGTTTTAATAGAAATGTGTGTAGCAAGTTCTACTATTCAAGTCCATGGGCAGATTTCCATATTCCCCGCTAATTGCGTGGCGTAGAGTCGTCAAGCAGAGTCGTGGATGTGAAGTTTCCCATGGCAGCCACAAAGTGATTGGCTCTTGACACGACTTCTTCTTCTTTTCTATCTTCATCCTGAATTGGTCTTTTTTTTTTTTTTCTTTCTTTCTTTCATTTTCTCTCTCCTGTAGCACTTTAATACGAACCTAGACATAAAATATTCCATATAAGTGACTATCAGTAACAACTGCACCAAGACTTTATCTATCTAGCAAGCCACCTGTTCCCTATCCCCCTTAAATGAGACTTGGGTTAGTAAACCTTCGTACACACGTGTGATCAGGGTGCCGACCCACGACCATGATGATTATGAAGTGCCAAGTATGGGCCCTTTATCAGCTGAAACAGACCGCTCATATGAAGATCCGTCTGGTCGGAGCAATGATCCCCCGGCCGAACAGCTTTTTCGCCCGATAAAGTGCCATCATATGGCACGATTATTGGCCCCAAACAGCCGTTCTTGCATCACGGTTCGCCACCTGCGATGGCACGTTACGACCACCTTGTGTCTTTTTCTGCTATCTCTAATACTCTGACCTACACGTATGGACTTTATATCTTGTATAGGATTTTTTGCTAATGCTACTTTTAGTAGAATTTTCCTTTACCCACCATCTTAGTTTCTAATTTCTCTTAAATTCCAACCTTTTAGTAATATCCTGAGTTTTCCCAGGTTCACCATATCCTTCCTGGCAATGTCTTCATATGGCTGCTCCTTGTATAAATCGGTCTTGTAGGAGCTTCTGGCTGCTGGATCTTTCAGTTGGATCTTTTGCATCCACTGACCCAGAAAGAGTGGAAATCCTCAGACCTTAAAAACAAAACACTAATTGCTTTATTATCAATACACACATTGTGCATCTCTAAATATCCCAATAGACATCTATAAAATCATTTAAACATGAGAATAACTCACCATAATGAGGGAGTGCCGCACTCTGGAATCTCCCCATTAAGGATCAAATCTTCGCTGTTTTGGGTGGAGTGTCCCGTGAAAGCTAAACGTTGTAAAAACACACAAGAAACTATTCATTATCTTAATCTATAGACCCAAAACTAGTAAAATGAGTGAAAATACAATATGTAAATAGTGAACATACAGAAGGGCCTGATTGGAACTGTCGGACTTGCCTGTTTTACAGTATGTTAAAGGGGAGGTAGCGATTCTAATTTCAAATTAATTGAATTGTTCTTGCAGTGAGTCAGTGTGTGTCCCTGGATAAATTTTATTATTAGTCAAAACTTATCACACAGCCAATAGTGAGTTTTACTTACGTGAATTTCCTTCGCCATCCTAGAATGGTGATCCCATAGGACCAGATGTCACACTAGAAAGAGCGATACAATGAGATTAAAGATAGTACAGGACCATGTTTTACTTCCTTTGTCGTTAAATGAATGAATCCTTTTCTCCTAATTAAATGTTGGCTAATTTTGATTGGTAGAGTAGGGGTAGATATAAATAGGGGTTCCATGCATCCCACAATTCTGGAAGACATGCCATGTTAGGGATCCCAGAACTATTTTTATCCACAAATCATAGTGAAATATAATGAACTAATTACTTACCAATACTTGTATCCTTCACTTTGGTCATATGAACAGTTTTCATCACCTCAGGTGGCATCCGCGTAGAGTTCCGACAAGTCTACGGCTCTATCTTCAGGTCCATTGAACTGTCTTGGCCAATCCTAAATCAGCTGTAATTCCATATTAATTAAGCCAAATAAGTAATTATAAAATACACACAATTCAGCTATTGTAACATGGGACATTTTGGTTGGGCCTATAAATCATCCATTTTTTATAAAATGAGATGTGATCTAATCGATCACAAGCTACTAAAATGCTTTAGTAATAAGCCCAGGTACATGTGACTGTTATTTGGAACATCGGGGGAGTCTAACAAGTGTCTGGGCTCCTTTCGTATAAGATAAATCCTTACAAGGGTTCAGTGAATTCCTCTTACCTATCTTTACGCCCCGTCAGCATTTTATCAGGATGTTCCCCTTTAAGTCTCTTGTGCGCTATGTATAAGTCATGAGGTAGCAACAATCCCTGCAGAGATTGATAAATAAACATATAAAATTCTCTCTCTCTATATTCTAATGATCCATTCATTTAGTAATTCCTTTTTTAACCTAGAGATGGCGTACTGAGCTCCTTAGATTATACAGTTTAAGGCCTTACCTGTACTATTTCCTTGGCCACATACTGTAGTCCAATGTCCTTAAAATGCACTTAAAATTATGAGTAGTGCACTTTGATGAGATCCTTAGAGAACCTCCAGAGCAAATTCCATTATTATCTACAGGAAAGAAAACAGTTTGTAGAATGTAAACAGATTACAATTTGTACATTTCAGCATCGTTTATATAACGGGATGTCCACTTATTTTATAACTATCAATTTGTCAGTTTTGACTAAAGAACGGGAGGTGAAGGAGCTTTGTGTTACCCTCCCGTTCTTCAGTAAACTTGCAGGCAGGGGAGAACTTACCAACCTATTGCTCTAGTGTCTCACTGACAGGTCCCGACTTAATCTACCTCCCTTGCACGGTGTATATATGCGCACACAATGCCAGGACTGAGGATGCGTCCAGAGACTGTCGGTGAGAAGCCGGGCAGGAGCCCATCGGTCCTAACTTCTTCCCTTGTTTATGCAGTTTTATGGGGGTAGAGGGTTACCTTCCTTTGGTGTTTACTGTGAAGGTTCCAGTCACATATAACATTTTCTATCAGTGTATTAACGGGAGATCCCTCATTCTAATGAACTATTAGGCCTTGTTCGCACTAGATTTTATCTTGTGTTATCGTGTGTTTGCAGTAACACTGCATAAAAACGACAACAAAACGCTTCTAAATGTACAAAACATTACCGTAGAAGCAGAAATTGCATTGCAAACAAGCTTTAAAAAGGGACGTAAACTCCCCTAAACCCCACTCTGTTCATTTGTTTTGTATTATTCCCAGGGATGTGAGAACGTTATTCTCACCTTCCTCCTGATAATGACGCTCAGGGGACCTGGAACTTACCTTACCGCCCGCTCGCTCCACTCGCACGCGCTCCTTCACCTGAACAGCTGTTCTCTCCGTATCACGCGCCCCCTATCTTTTGTCTTGGGCGCGCATTCTCTCTCGCTTTCCCCTAAGATTGGGCTCGCGGTCGATAAAGAGCGCTGTACTTGAAGGAGCGGGCTGCGAGTGGAGGGCGGAGCGAAGGTAATTCCAGGTCCCCCCGAGCGTCCCTGTTATTCACAGGGATTGAGAATAAGCGTTCTCACCTCCCCCCGTGAATAATACCTAACAAATGGCAAATATTTATTTTTTGGGTTTAGTGTTTCTTAATCACAATGCAATTTATTGCTTTTTTTCTCTCCATGCAGGGGCGCAGAATCACTATAGCAAACATAGCCAGTTGCTATGGGGCCCAGAGCCAAAGGGGCCCTGTCCGGACCCCTACAGGCATGTCCACCCTCCTACGGAAACTTTTAATCACAACGTTTCACAGGGCCCCCCCCCCCACAAAAACCCAGTTTGGTTTTAACTTAAACCTTTCAAAGATGCACCCAGTAAAATGAGTTTGTGGGGCTGAACTTTTTCGTAGGGTGGACATGCCCCTTTAAATAACCTTGCTGCGTTTTTGGCCGGGTTTCGGTTGAACTGCTCCAAAACTGATTTTTATGTGGGGGGCCCCATCTAAATCTTGTATGGGCCCTGTGATACTCTAGCTACGCCATGTCGTCCATAGTCTGTGTTAGTGAACGTGGCCTTACTTATAATAACCAAGTACAAGGAGAAGTGTCCTTATACCAGAGATTTTCCCTGGTTCGTCCTGGTTCAATAATAGTGAAAGCCTCCAGACAGGTCAATGTTTCATGTCTTAAAACGTTTGAGCAGAAAGCCTCTTCAAGTCTGGACCTGATTTTAAAAAGCAATAAAATGATTAAGACCAACATGATCAGACCAATATAAACATTATCAGAAAGAAATCCACAATTATTATATAATATAATAAGCTGATTAATACTCATAGGAAAACAATTTTACACAGTAACGCTTCGATTTCCATTCTGGATTGTTCAGATACACGATTTTATGTCATAGAAAAAAAGAAAAGAATATCTCTGGCAATATCCATGATCTTATATAAATCCATAACCCCTTATATTATATATTAGACACTTACCATCTACATGAGGCAACTTTTCTGGCCACATTTTATTGGGGGACTCATGGCCTTATATTGACTTGTAACAGAAACTTTGGTGTGTATTATATTGAATAATAAACGGCGCCATACCAAATATTTAATTAGATGATGTCATAGAAACTTACTTTGTAGACCTGTCCGAATCCTCTCTGTACAACTAGAACCAATGGTATCAATTTTGTTTTTCGGATCCTAACGAATATGAGTAAACAATAGTGTAAAAATATTATGAATGAACACAGATACAACAGGGAAAAACCTCACAACCTTCAGGTAGAGAATTATAAATGACTAAACAAGGTTTATAATATTACATCAGGCTGATAAGGTCAAGACATGTGTCTTGTTCTCCTTGTATTTATATATATATAAAAGGATCTCGATGGTAAAAGGGTCACGTTACATTTATAACTTGTACAATCTTAGCATAAGACGTCACTTTCAAACGCCATTATTTTTTAATCTTAAGGGTTAACTGAACGTTAAACTGTTACTTACTTCACACGCCATTGGAATGTTTTCGAGACTCTAATCTAAAAAAACAGAAGTTATTGGTTAGAAAGCGTAATAAATTCATCCAGTGTTCACATCACTATAAAGTGACCATTGACAATGGACCGGGGGTATCAGATATACACAACATCCCAGGAGCAAGGATTCCTTCCATTTGGAAAGTTAAGGGGCTGATGTAATAAGAGGTATATAAATTTCCTTGCTATAAATTTGCACGCAGCCATCAAATGTTTGCTTTTTACTGGGTTATTGCAGTTAGATAACATCTGATTGCCAGAACAGATAAATCAGCACAGGTGTATTTAGTGACTCTCTGGATACTCACACACTATTTGTCTCTCTTTAATTGGTATAATTTTTTTTATACTTTAAACGCTGCTGACAATCCCTTTATGGATATATACAGGTAGTGATTGTAAACTCTAGGACAATACTAGGGGTGATTAATAAGCTAAGGAGCTTTTCAATCTGAAAATTAGAAAATACATTTTTAAACTTCTTTCATAGTCCAGGAATCCACCGATGATTGAGGATTCCTTAAAGAAATAGAGTTATAAGCAATTTTCATACAACAGACATTAAAAATATAGTTTAAAGTAACATGTAACATTACTAATAATATATGGAGTATTAGACCGTTACCAGTCAGCTTAGACTTCATCCTTATAATAAGATTTAGTTCAGTATTAATGTAACTTTTGTATTAAATGGATATTATACCCATATTAACCCTCCCACTTACCTGATAGTACCCAGGGAGAAGGCGCTAGGTTCTAAACTCTGGGTAATCACATATAATATTGTACAAGCTGTCAAAGTCACGCAGACTGTATAAACTATAAACAGTCCCACCTATACGAACAGACTTCGTGCTCTTACGAAGCCTGTAGTGAAAACCCAGATGTGAGGAGCTAGTGGTGTAGGTATCCTAACCCTGGGTATTAATGTAATTGGTTGTTAGTGAGTAATATTTCCTAATAACACATAGGTTGGTATTAATATGATAAATATTGGTAATACTTATATTAATTATTTAATTTAATAAGTATCTGGCATTATTGTGTAATTGTTCTTGCACATGACGCAATCTCGGTAATGAGAAGTTTGATAATGGACCAGTGGCAAACAAAGTGTCAGCAAAGTCTAAGAATATTCGGAAAAGTTCACAATTATGTCAGAATATTTTTAGAAGCAACACTCCCTTCCTTCTATTTGCACCCTTTCACTATACATTCCTTTAAGATATTGGCCCTTTGTTATCACTGATCACGTTACTACTGATCATGTTTTGTCTAATTCCAAATTAGTTAACACAAAAGTTATGTAGACTTAAGAACCCTTGATTTTTTGGACCTAGGATGTGAGTTTTTCCTTTCTTCTTACTTACTCTTCGTCGTCTTTTCCAATATCTTCTCCTTGGATTTCCTTAAGGAGGGAATATTTGTTATTAGCTTTTTTAAGAAAAATTTTCTGAAGTTTTCCCAAAACATACATTTTCAGCTTTTATATATTGTACTAAATGATGGTCGATCTTGATATTGGGGAAGGAATAACCCATATATAATTTCAGGTTTTAGGTTTAGCAATGTTACTTGCTAGTTTGCAAATCCACATCTATCTATGATCTATGGATCTTTCAAGTAAATGTATGAATTAAAGGTATCTCCACTGGTATTTTAAGATTTGGTAATCCGTTCTATTAAGAACGGAGGTAAAGGAACTGTGCCTACCTTCCATTCTTCAATAGAACACAACAGGAGAGAAGGTAAGAAAACTTACCCGCTCGCTCACTCCCATGAGTGCATGTGCATAGAAGACAAGGTCCGTCGGGACCTGTCAACTACCACGCCGGGGGAGCGAGCGAGCAGGTAAGTTTCTTACCTTCTCTCCGGCCTCTGTTGTATATAATTTGTATAGAAAAGGTCCAGCTGTATTTATTTAAAATACATTACTGCTATTGTGCATCTGTTATCATTTTCCATTTGTATATATGATGTGTTTATATATTTTATATTATCCACGATTTCATTAAAATATTAATTATGGGATTAACAATATAAAGATACATTGTAACAATGACAATGTACTTTTGTCAACATTTAACACACAATAGATTTATATATCTGTAAATATTGACATAATAGGATTTTCTACTACATACCCTTACAGAGAATTTCCCTCTCTTGTTGCTTTTAGGAAAAAAGAGGATAGTTTTATTATAAAATAATCACCAGTCAAATTAAATCTAAATTAGCCTGCAGTCTATACGTTCATATATTGTTCAGTTAGACTGGAAGACGTTATTATTTCTCTGTATATTGTATATGTTTTGTTAACATGTCTATTAAATGGTGTCAGAAAGAGTGAATCCAGTGTGACTGGACCCTGTTAATAGGCCGTCGGGCAAAAAGGAAATAAATGAATGAATTAGAATGAAAATACTTACCAGAGAGGCGTTCCACATCTATCTCGCGAGAAGGTGGTCATTAACTTCTATGGGGGACTGTAAGACAGGTTTATAATAACGTTATAACAAATATAAACATGTACATGACAAATTAAGTATTGTCAACATTAAACCTTATTTATTAATATATTACCAATAAATACTGAAATGATGTAAGGATTTTCTACTTGGTCCTGTTAATAGACCATCGGGCAAAAAGGATATAAACAAGAAAGTTAGAAAAAAATCTTACCAGAGAGGCGTTTCCACTTCATATCTGCGAAAGGGGTCATTAACTTCTATGGGGGGACTGTATAAAGACAGTTATAATAACGTTATAACAAATATAAATTGTAACTATGACAAAGTAAGTATTGTCAACATAAAACCTTTATTATTAATATATTACCAATATATACTGAAATGATAAGGATTTTCTACTGGTCCTGTTTAGACCATCGGGCAAAAGGATATAAACAAGAAAGTTATAATAAAATATCTTCCAAGAGGCGTTTCCACCATCTATCTGCGAAAGGGTCATTAACTTCTGTGGGGGGCTGTATAAAGACAGGTTATAATAACATTATAATAAATAAAGATATAAATATAATTTTGTCAACTTAATACAAATCTGAAATAATAAATATTTTCCACTTCCCTCACTCACAAAAGAAGTTTCCCTCTTTTGTTGCTTTGAGGGAAAAAGAAAAATATATATTTATTATATAAAATAATCACCAGTCAAATTAAATATAATAACGCAGTCTGCAGGACTATATATTCATATGATATTGTTCAGATATGGGTGGGGGACAGTTATGTATTACTCTGTATATTGTATATGTTTTTATAACTTTCTATAATCAGTTAGAATCAAAGTTTCTTACCAGAGAGGCATTTCCACCTTCATCGGCCAGAAGGGTCACTGTCTTCTATGGGGGGCTGTATAAAGACAGGTTATAATAACGTTATAAGAAAATAAAGATGTAAATATGACAAACATGATTTCTGTCAACATTTACACAAAATACAAATAAGAATAAAAGTATCTTACCAGAGAGACGTTTCCACCTTCTATCTGCCAGAAGGGGTCGCTGTCTTCTATGGGGGACTGTATAAAGACAGGTTATAATAACGTTATAACAAATATAAAGATGTAAATATGACAAACATGATTTCTGTCAACATTTAACACAAAATACAAGTTAGAATAAAGTATCTTACCAGAGAGACGTTTCCCACCTTCAATCTGCCAGAAGGGGTACTGTATTCTATGGGGCTGTATAAAGACAGGTTATAATACCGTTATACAAATATAAGATGTAAATATGACAAACATGATTTCTGTCAACATTTAACACAAAATACAAGTTGAGAATAAAGTATCTTACCAGAGAGACGTTTCCCACCTTCTATCTGCCAAGGGTCACTGTCTTCAATGGGAGCTGTAAGAGAACAGATTTATAATAACATTATAACAACTCAAGATGAGTGCTATGTGCAAGTGCCAATTAGAACATATTACGTTACAAAAAACGATTCCAAACACCATGGACATACCTTTAAGGTCTCTGTGCGCTATGTATAAGTCATGGAGGTAGCACAATCCCTGCAGAGATTGATAAATAAACATATAAAATTCTCTCTATATTCTAATGATACATTCATTTAGTAATTCTTTTTATAACCTAGAGATGGCGTCACTGATCTCCTTAGATATACAGTTACAGGCCTTACCTGTACTATTTCCTTGGCCACATACTGTATCCAATGCTCCTTAAAATGCACTTTAAAGTATGAGTAGTGCACTTTGATGAGATCCTTAAGAGAACCTCCAGAGCAAAATTCCATTATTATCTACAGGAAAGAAACAGTTTGTTAGAATGTAAACAGATTACAATTTGTACATTATACACAATATTTTATAACGGGAATGTCCACTTATTTTATAACTATCAATTTGTCAGTTTGACTAAAGAACGGGAGGTGAAGGAGCTTTGTGTTACCTCCCGTTCTTCAGTAAAACTTGCAGGCAAGGGGAGAACTTACCACCGATTGCTCTAGATCCGACTTTTATGTCCTATACAAAACATCCTAAGTTCAAAGTGCTAGGTGCAAGTGCATATTAGAACCATATTACGTTACAAACAGATCCAAACGTGCAAGTGCATATTAGAACCATATTACGTTACAAACAGATCCAAACACATGGCAATATCAGGAGGTAAAGTTTTAATAGAAATGTGTGTAGCAAGTTCTACTATTCAAGTCCATGGGCAGATTTCCAATAGTCCCCTGCTAATTGCGTGGCGTAGAGTCAGTCAAGCAGAGTCGTGGATGTGAAGTTTCCCATGGCAGCCACAAAAGTGATTGGCTCGTTGACATGACGTCTTCTTCATTTCTATCTTCATCCTGAATTGGTCTTTTTTTTTTTCTTTCTTTCTTTCATTTTTCTCTCTCCTGTAGCACTTTAATACGAACCTAGACATAGAATATTCCATAATAAGTGACTATCAGTAACACTGCACCAAGACTTTATCTATCTAGCAAGCCACCTGTTCCCTATCCCCCTTAAATGAGACTTGGGTTAGTAAACCTTCGTACACACGTGTGATCATGGGTGCCGACCCGCGACGCATGATGATTATGAAGTGCCAAGTATGGGCACTTTATCAGCTGAAACAGACGCTCATATGAAGATCCGTCTGGTCGGGCAATGATCCCCGGCCGAACAGCTATTTCGCCCGATAAAGTGTCCATACATGGCACGATTATTGGCCCAAACAGCCGTTCTTGCATCACGGTTCGCCACCTGCGATGGCACGTGCGTACGAACCTTGTGTCTTTTCTGCTATCTCTAATACATCTGACCTACACGTATTGACTTTATATCTTGTATAGGATTTTTAGCTAATGCTACTTTTAGTAGAATTTTCCTTTACCCAACATCTTAGTTTCTAATTTCTCTTAAATTCCAAACCTTTTAGTATATTCCTGAGTTTTCCCAGGTTCACCATATCCTTCCTGGCAATGTCTTCATATGGCTGCTCCTGTATAAATCGGTCTTGTAGGAGCTTCTGGCTGCTGGATCTTTCAGTTGGATCTTTTGCAATACACTGACCCAGAAAGAGGTGGAAATCCTCAGACCTTAAAAACAAAACACTAATTGCTTTATTATCAATACACACATTGTGCATCTCTAAATATCCCAATAGACATCTATAAAATCCATTTAAACATGAGAATAACTCACCATAATGAGGGAGTGCGCAACTCTGGAATCTCCCCATTAAGGATCAAAATCTTCGCTGTTTGGGTGGAGTGTCCCGTGAAAGCTAAACGTTGTAAAAAAACACACAAGAAACTAATTCATTATCTTTAATCTATAGACCCGAAAAATAGTAAAATGAGTGAAAATACAATATGTAAATAGTGAACATACAGGAAGGGCTGATTGGAAATGTCGGACTTGCCTGTTTACAGTATGTTAAAGGGGAGGTAGCGATTCTAATTTCAAATTAATTGAAATTGTTCATTGCAGTGAGTCAGTGTGTGTCCCTGGGATATTTTATTATTATTCAAAACTTATCACACAGCCACAATAGTGAGTTTTACTTACGTGAATTTCCTTCTGCCATCTCTAGAATGGTGATCCCATAGGACCAGATGTCACACTAGAAAAGAGAGATACAAATGAGATAAACAGTAAAACTTGCAGGCAAGGGGAGAACTTACCACCGATTGCTCTAGTGTCTCACTGACAGGTCCCGACTTAATCTACGCTCCCTTGCACTGTGTATATATGCGCACACAATGCAAGGGACTGAGGATGCGCCAGAGACTGTCGGTGAGAAGCCGGGGCAGGAGCCATCGGTCATAACTTCTTCCCTTGTCTTATGCAAGTTTTATGGGAGGTAAGAGGGTACCTTCCCTTTGGTGTTTACTGTGAAGGTTCCAGTCACATTATATACATTTTCTATCAGTGTATTAAGGGGAGATCCCTCATTCTAATGAACTATTAGGCCTTGTTCGCACTAGATTTTATCTTGTGTTATCGTGTTTGCAGTAACACTGCATAAAAACGACAACAAAACGCTTCTAAATGTACAAAAACATTACCGTAGAAGCATGAAATTGCATTGCAAACAAGCTTTAAATCACAATGCAATTTATTGCTTTTTCTCCATGCAGGGGCATAGGAATCACTATAGCAAACATAGCAGTTGCTATGGGGCCCAGAGCCAAAGGGGCCCTGTCCAGGACCCCTACAGGCATGTCCACCCTCCTAAGGAAACTTTTAATCACAAAGTTCAGCCCCACAAATCCCATTTTGGTTTTACTTAAACCTTTCAAAGATGCCCCCAGTGAAATAGAGTTTGTGGGGCTGAACTTTCTAGTAGGGTGGACATGCCCTTTAACCTTGCTGCAGTTTGGCCGGTTAGGTTGAACTGCTCCAAACTGATTTTTATGTGGGGGGCCCCATCTAAATCTTGCTATGGGGCCCTGTGATATCTAGCTACGCCACTGCCTCCATGTGCTGTGTAGTGAACGTGGCCTTACTATACTAACCAAGTACAAGGAGAATTGTCTTACCCAGAGATTTTCCCTGTTGCTGTCTGGTTCATAATAGGTAAAAGCCTCCAGACAAGGTACAATGTTCTCATGCTTAAAACGTTTGAGCATGAAAGCCTCTTCCAAGTCTTGGACCTGATTTTAAAAAGCAATAAAATGATTAAGATCCAACATGATCAGACCAAATATTAAACAGTATCAGAAAGAAATCCACAATTATTATATAATATAATAAGCTGATAAAATATTCATAGGAAAACAATTTTACACTAACGTTAGATTTCCATTCTGGATTGTTCAGATACAGATTTTATGTCATAGAAAAAAAGAAAAGAATATCTCTGCAATATCCATGATCTTAACATAAATCCATATCATTAGAAATATCAGACACTTACCAATTCTACATGAGCAACTTTTATGGCCACATTGGACTCATGGCCTTTATATTGGCTCTGTAACAGAAACGTTTGGTTGTTATTTATATTTAATAATAAACGGCGCCATATACAAATATTTAATTAGATGATGTCATAGAAACTTACTTTGTAGACCTGTCCGAATCCTCCTCTGTCAACTAGAACCAATGGTTCAAATTTGTTTTTCGGATCCTAAAGAAATGATGAGTAAACAATAGTGTAAAAATAATATGAATGAACACAGATAACAATAGGGAAAACCTCACAAACTATCAGGTAGAGAATTATAAAATGACATAAGACAAGGTTTATAAATATTAATAGAGCTGATAAGGTCAAGACCTGTGTCTTGTTCTCCTTGTATTTATTATATATAAAAGGATCCTGATGTAAAAGAGTCAGTTACATTTATAACTTGTACAATATTAGCACATAGACGTCACTTTCAAACGCCATTATTTTTAATCTTTAAAGGGTAACTGTATGTTAACTTTTTACTTACTTCAAACGCCATTGGAATGTTTTCGAGGATCTAAAAAAACAGAAGTTATTGGTTAGAAAGTGTAATAATTCAATCCTAGTTTCACAATCACTATAAAGTGACACATTGACAATGGGACCGGGGGGTATCAGATATAACACAACATCCCAAGGAGACGGATTCCTTCCATTTGGAAAGTTAAGGGGCTGATGCAATAAGAGGTATATAAATTTGCCCTTGCTATAAAATTTGCAGCAGCCAATCAAATGTTTGCTTTTTACTGGGTTATTGCAGTTAGATAACATCTGATTGGTCAGAACAGATAAACAGCACAGGTACGTTTTTACACATTTTATTGCATTAGCCCCTTTGTATTTAGTTTCTCTGGATACTCACAACACTATTTGTCTCTTACTTTAATTGGTATAATAATTTTTTATACTTTACGCTGCTGACAATCCCTTTATATGGATAATATACAGGTAGTGGATTGTAAACGTCTAGGACAATACTAGAGGTGATTAATAAGGTAAGGAGCTTTTCAAATCTGAAAATTAGAAAATAAATTTTTTAAACTTACTTTCATAGTCCAGGAATCCACCGATGATTGAGATTCCTTAAAGAAATAGAGTTATAAGCAATTTTCATACAAGACATTAAAAAATATAGTTTAAAGTAACAATGTAACATTACTAATAATATAATGGAGTATTAGACCGTTAACCAGTCAGCTGTAGACTTCATCCTTATAATAAGATTTAGTTCAGTATTGATGTGACTTTTGGGTATTAAATGGATAATTATACCCATATTAACCTCCCCCCACTTACCTGATAGTACCCAGGGAGAAGGTCGCTAGGTTCTAAACTCTGGGTACTCACTATAATATTTGTAACAAGCTGTCAAAGTCACGCAGACTGTATAAACTATAAACAGTCCCAGACTATACGAACAGACTTCGATTGCTCATTACGGAGCCTGTAGTGAAAACCCAGATGTGAGGAGCTAGTGGTGTAGGTCCTAACCCTGGGTACTAATAGGTAATTGGGAGTGTTAGTGAGGGTAATATTTCCTAATAACACATAGGTTGGTATTAATAATGGATAAATATTGGTAATTACTTATATAATTATTTCATTTTAATAAGTATCTGGCATTATTGTGTAATTGTTCTTGCACATGACGCAATCTCGGTAAATGAGAAGTTGATAATGGACCAAGTGGCAAACAAAGTGTCAGCAAAGTCTAAGAATATTCGGAAAAGTTCACAATTATGTCAGAATATTTTTGGAAGCAAACACATCCCTTCCTTCTATTTGACCCTTTCACTATACATTCCCTTTAAGGATATTGGCCCTTTGTTATCACTGGTCAATGTTACACTTATTATTTTTTGTCTAATTCCAAATTAGTTAACACAAAAGTTAATGTAGACTTAAGAACGCCTTGATTTTTTGGACCTAGGATGTGAGTTTTTCCTTTCTTCTTACTTACTTCGTCGTCTTTTCCAATATCTTCTCCTTGGATTTCCTTAAGGAGGGAAATATTTGTTATTAGTTTTTTAAGAAAAAGTATTCTGATAGTTTTCCCAAAAACATACATTTTCAGCTTTTATATATTGTACTAAATGATGGTCGGATCTTGATATTGGGGAAGGAATAACCCAGTATAATTTCAGGTTTTAGGTTTAGCAATGTTACTTGCTAGTTTGCAAATCCACATCTATCTATGATCTATGGATCTTTCAAAGTAAATGTATGAATTAAAGGGTATCTCCACTGGTATTTTTAAGATTTGGTAATCCAGTTCTATTGAAGAACGGGAGGTAAAGGAACTGTGCCTTACCTTCCATTCTTCAATAGAACACACAGGAGAGAAGGTAAGAAACTTACCCGCTCGCTCACTCCCATGAGTGCATGTGCATAGAAGACAAGGTCCGTCGGGACCTGTCAGACTACACGCCGGGGGAGCGAGCGAGCAGGTAAGTTTCTTACCTTCTCTCCTGGCTCCTGTTTGTATATAATTTGTATAGAAAAGGTCCAGCTGTATTTATTATAAAATACATTACTGATTTTGTGCATCTTGTTATCATTTTCCCATTTGTATATATGATGTGATTATATATTTTATATATATCCAGCGATATTCATTAAAATATATAATTATGGGATATAACAATATAAAGATACATTGTAACAATGACAAATGTAACTTTTGTCAACATTTAACACACAATAGATTTATATTATCTGTAAATATTGAAATAATAAGGATTTTCTACTTACATCCCTTACAGAAGAAATTTCCCTCTCTTGTTGCTTTTAGGAAAGAAAGAGGATATAGTTTTATTATATAAAATAATCACCAGTCAAATTAAATCTAAATATGCAGCCTGCAGGGTCTATACGTTCATATATTGTTCAGTTAGAGGTGGAAGACAGTTATGTATTTCTCTGTATATTGTATATGTTTTGTTAACATGTCTATTAAATGGTGTCAGAAAGAGTGTAGATCCAGTGTGACTGGACCCTGTTAATAGGCCGTCGGGCAAAAAGGAAATAAAATGAATGAATTAGAATGAAAATATCTTACCAGAGAGGCGTTTCCACCTTCTATCTGCGAGAAGGGGTCATTAACTTCTATGGGGGGCTGTATAAAGACAGGTTATAATAACGTTATAACAAATATAAAGTTGTAACTATGACAAATGTAAGTATTGTCAACATTAAAACCTTTATTATTAATATATTACCAATAAATACTGAAATGATAAGGATTTTCTACTTGGTCCTGTTAATAGACCATCGGGCAAAAAGGATATAAAACAAGAAAGTTAGAATGAAAATATCTTACCAGAGAGGCGTTTCCACCTTCTATCTGCGAGAAGGGGTCATTAACTTCTGTGGGGGGCTGTATAAAGACAGGTTATAATAACATTATAATAAATAAAGAGATATAAATATAATTTTTGTCAACATATAATACAAAATACTGAAATAATAAATATTTTCCACTTCCATCACTCACAAAAGAAGTTTCCCTCTTTTGTTGCTTTTGAGGGAAAAAGAAAATAATATATTTATTATATAAAATAATCACCAGTCAAATTAAATATAATAACGCAGTCTGCAGGATCTATATATTCATATAGATATTGTTCAGATATGGGTGGGGGACAGTTATGTATTACTCTGTATATTGTATATGTTTTTATAACATTTCTATTAAATCAGTTAGAATCAAAGTTTCTTACCAGAGAGGCATTTCCACCTTCAATCTGCCAGAAGGGGTCACTGTCTTCTATGGGGGGCTGTATAAAGACAGGTTATAATAACGTTAT